>APFE031503411.1:99751-154388 GCA_000404065.3 Pinus taeda | reverse complement strand
GGTTTGATGTAGAGGATTGTGATTGAGTAAGGGTTGCATTGCTCAATATCTATTTAGGAGGAGGAGAAGGAGAAATGTGGTGTTAGGGTTGAGAGCTAAAGATGCCTGTGAAAAGAGGAGGTGTGTGGAATGGAGGGTGGCAAGGCTACCAACGTGATAGAAATGGAGGATGGGGAGGTCAGGGATTCAACCATCAAATAGCCATGGTCAGCTTCCTTGTTATCTTTGTCATCATGCCATTGGTTTTTCTAGCAGCTAGGTTTCGTCACTCTGCATATACATTTGCAACTGGTAAGCTTCTTCCTGTTCTCCTCCCTCGTTGGTAAGCTTCTTGTTGTCCTCCTCCCTCACTAGTAAGCTTCTTCCTACCCTCCTCCCTCATCAGGTTGCTTTTGTCTCTTTTTTTGGGGTGGGTCAGCATTTAATTTATCTTTATTAGCAACCATGCCCTTTCTTAATCAGGTAGTATTACAATGAAGTGTAGACTCCTTACAGCATTCAAGTAAGATCTCCATTACAATGAAGTGTAGTTGTCTTATACTATTTTAGAAAGATTCCTTTCATTGAGAACCCACTGAACAATGTATTTATGTGATTTGAGCCTTGGCAGGGAATTATCATCAACCCAGGTTAACCATTGAACCAAGACCCCATGGACCTACTTTGAAATTTGATTTGCCTTCTCCACCCCCCGTTAACTATTGAACCAAAGCCCCATGGACCTACTTTGGAATTTGATTTTCCTTTTAGCTTTTTTGCAGGATTTGAAGGTGCAGATGTTATCAAACTTACTTTCCTCGCTTATTGTCAAACGTTTAGCACCTCTAGCATTTTTCCAGATTTTTGTGAGTTTTCTTTATAGGTTTCCTTTCATTTGATCTATGTGAAGCTATGAACTCCATCTCTACATTAACACGGTACAATACCTACCAGGAGAAAGATTCAAAGTTTGTACCTCTCTCATGCAAGAGAAAAGGTTTTACCAACTATCCCTAGGGTAATTTCCCTTGCCAAAGATAATGAAACAATTCATCCCAATAGCAAGAAATAACAATTCTCTTTCCATTTTTTAACAAAGGGAAATGCATATGACTGGTAAATTTGTTGCGCAACTACTCGGTGAATTCGTTGAGCACTCCTTATTCTGAGGAGGATGGTACCAAGTGTGCATTGGATTCTACATAAGCTGGATGGGTATTATAAAAATATATTTGTTAAGAGTTCAGTTCAATGTCTTACTCATGGGAATTGAATCTTGTGGGAATTGAATCAGGGTGGGAAGGGTAACAATCATTCTTCCCATCCATTCATTATCCAAGCCAGACCCACTTTCCATCCATAAAGCTAAATCCACTTCTCATTAGTCAAGCTAAAACTAGTTCTGATCCACCGAACCTAGACCCAATTCACAACGACAATCTTGTTCAATGGCTACTTTCTGCTATACATATCATTTTCACACTGTTCCCACAGTGTTCAGAGCAAATTGGCCAAAATAAAAGATAGCTATTATACACACCATTTTATTATTGATGTGTAATGAAATATCGATCTTAGCATATGCATGATATCAAAGCAACCCTGTTTTTAGCGTTTAAGTATTTTTATAGATATACTTCTCCATCAAGTCTTTCTACCTGACCTTTTATGCGTTTTTTGTCATTTAAAACAACAGGGCACAACTTCTCAGGAGATGGATCTATTAGAATGGTATTCTCTTTCCACATCTTGAAAACCAATTCTATTTTTCTATGGCGATTTTGTTCTTTTTCAGGATCTGGGCAATGCACTTGCACTTACGTTAGTATAATCCCAGAAAATAAATAGTGTCCCTAAACTGAAATTTAATCGACTTGACTGGATTGAAATAGAGAGGAATTATTGAGGATAATGGACCTCTGTCATATGTTTAAAGCCACTCTTATCTATTTATCTGTGGGGTTCACATGAATAGGCAGATGACTGGAGAAAGTAGAGTTTAACAAAGAGCATTCACTCTCTCTTCCCAAAGGAGGCAAGTATAAGAAACTTGCTACATTTCGATATCTTAAATTTGATTTCTCCCCTATTAAGCAGAGAATTGAAAATAAATTCTATTTACTGGGTAGGTGATTGATGTCATAACAGCTAACACAGAGGACTTGGGAGCTCTAAACTTAAATAATGTTAGACGGAATGATTTATCTTGCTCATGGGTATTAGAAAAGCCCTCTGAAGTAAACCAAAGGGATATTACTAACTCTAAGGTATGATTGGTGACTATTTTGGTCATTTTCTCTATTGAACATGTAAGGAAACCTATGTGATCATGATCTATGTAGTTGAGTAGGGTTGTATTAAGAAGGAAGTGATAACTGACATTGCCAGGGTTGCTTCTCTATCTCTAATGGTGTACATCAAGCAGAGGCAAACAACTTCTAGAGACAGCTCAGAAAAGCTACATTCACAACAAGATGATGTGAACTTCAATTAAAAAGGCATGGAAAATCCTGAGGGGGGTAAAATGAATGACGAGGTGCAGAAAAAACTTCCAAGGATGAAGAACTTCTTACGAGGTTTCAAGAGGATGACATAGGAAGTGAACATGGAGACATTAAAGAGAATGCTCTTGATGGTAAGTTTTGATTTTCTCTGGTTAACTTATCTATGATGTTGGTAGCCTACTATAAGGTAATGTCTAGTTAAACTCCCAGGACAATCATTGTTGTAATGCAGACCATTCGCAACTTGAAGAAAGTCCAACAAAAGTTTTGCGAAGGGTAAAATTCTTTGTTGCACTAGATCACTACTTTTTGTTCCCATTGGAAAAGGAATTTTTATATTATTTTCCAAAATCCTTTTTGAATGTTACTTCTCCAATAGAAAAAATTTATATCTCTTAGATTTTAGCATAGTATGCTTTAATTTATAGTAGTTTAATGCTTACACAATTGAGACAAAAGAGGAGGGAGAAAAGGTCAACAGAGCTGATTCAATGGGATGAAGAAAAATGGGTTGAGCTTGAAAAAACAACAACTAAATGTTCCAAGGAGGCAGATTTTGCCGTCCTAGGAAAATACAACATTTGGAGGCAGGAGAATGAGAACAAGAATTCTAACTCCACTGTTAGATTGATGCGAGACCAATTGATCATGGCTAGGGTGTATTCAAGCATTGCCCAGGCTAGGAATAATCTTGATCTATACAATGAATTGATACTTCATGTTGGAGAATGTCAGCATACATTGGGTGAGGCTAATGCAGATTCTAATCTACCTCAAAGGTAATAGTTTTCACATTGGTTGCTTCTAAATCAAGAGTAGTAAGTGCTTCCATTTGCATTTGGTGTTCATATCCTTTGTTCTTTTAAAGTTGTAGTCTATGTGTCAATCTTTCTACTTTTCATTCTCTTTTTCATGGCAAATAATTGATATGAATGTTTTAGTGCACCTGAGAAGATTAAGGCTATGGGTCATGTCTTATCCAAGGCTAGAGAAAAATTTTGTGACTGTGGGACAGTTACAAAGAAGTTGCGAGCCATGCTTTAGTCTGTAGACAAGCAAGTAAGGACCTTGAAAAAGCAAATTACATTTTTAAGTCAACTTGTAGCAAAGACTGTTCCCAAGGGTCTGCACTATCTGCCCATGTGATTGACCATGGATAATTACTTGCTTGCCCTTGAAAAGCAAAATTTCCTAAAAAGGACAAGTTGGACGATCCAACTCTTTATCACTATGCATTATTTTCTGACAATGTATTGGCTGCATCTGTGGTTGTGAATTCAACTATCATGAATGCTAAAGTGAAGTGTTATTAATTTAAAATACTCTAAAGTTTGGAAGTCCAACATTTTTGCTGCATTTTACATTTAATATTTGGATCTCACTGTAGGTGATTTACTTGTGCTTGTAAGAATCTCCGAAACATGTATTTCATCTCTTCGCAGACAAGTTAAATTTTGGGGCCACGAAAATGTGGTTTTTACTTAATCCCGCAAGGAAAGCTGTGATTCATGTAGAAAATGTTGATGATTTTAAATGGCTCAATTCCTCCTATTTCCCTGTGCTTCGCCAACTTGAATCTGTAGCTATGAAAGAGTATTATTTCAAGGAAGATCACTCGACTACACTGTCAACACATTCTTCCAATTTGAAATATATAAATCAAAAATATTTATCCATGATAAATCATCTTCATTTCTATCTTCCACAAGTTTATCCAAAAATGGAGAAGGTCCTTTTCTGGGATGATGATATTGTGGTGCAGAAAGATTTGACGCTCTTGTGGTCAATAGATCCTCATGTAAAGGTTAATGGTTCAGTGGAAACTTGTGGAGAAAGCTTTCACCGGTTTGACAAATACCTTAATTTTTCCAATCCGCACATAGCTAGGCTCTTTGATCCTAATGCTTGTGGTTGGGCATATGGGATGAATGTATTTGATCTCAAAGAATGGAAGAAACAAGATATAACAAGAATATATCACCAGTGGTAGAATATGGTAAGTGTGTAGTGTGGTTTATTTATGTTAATTCTTGTGATGCTTACTTTAAAGTATTTGAAATAATTAGCTAGAAAACTTAATGGGTTTTTCTTTTATTGTATGTCAAAATGAGGATAGAGTGTTGTGGAAGCTTGGAACACTACCCGTTAGATTTTCGCATTGGCTACTTCTAAATCAAGAGTAGTAAGTGCTTCCATTTGCATTTGGTGTTCATATCCTTTGTTTCTTTTAAATTTGCAGTCTATGTGTCAATCTTTCTGTTTTTCATTCTGTTTTTCATGACCGATAATTGATATGAATGTTTCAGTGCCCCTGAGAAGATCAAGGCTATGGGTCATGTCCTATCCAAGGCTAGAGAACAATTTTATGGCTGTGCGACAGTAACAAAGAAGTTGCAAGCCATGCTTCAGTCTATACATGAGCAAGTAAGGACCTTGGAAAAGCAAAGTAAATTTTTAAGTCAGGTGGCGACAAAGTCTGTTCCCAAGGGCCTACATTGTCTGCCCATGCGATTGACCATAGATTATTACTTTCTTCCTCTTGAAAATCAATAATTTCCTAAAAAGGACAAGTTTGAGGATCCGACTCTTTATCACTATTGTCTGACAATGTATTGGCTGCATCTGTGGTTGTGAATTCAACTATCATGAATGCTAAGGTGAAGCGTTATTAATTTAAATTACTCTAAAGTTTGGAAGTCCAATAGTTTTGCTACATTTTACATTTAATATTTGGATCTCATTGTAGGTGATTTACATGTGTTTGGAGGAATCTGAGAAACATGTATTTCATCTCATCGTAGACAAGTTAAATTTTGGAGCCATGAAAATATCGTTTTTACTTAATCCCCCAAGGAAAGCTGCGATACATGTAGAAAGTGTTGATGATTTTAAATGGTCCAATTCCTCCTATTTCACTATGTTTCGCCAACTTGAATCCGTAGCTATGAAAGAGTATTATTTCAAGGCAGATCACTCAAGTACACTCTCATCACATTCCTCCAATTTGAAATATATAAATCCAAAATATTTATCCATGCTAAATCATCTTCGTTTCTATCTTCCACAAGTTTATCCCAGAATGGACAAGATCCTTTTCTTGGATGATGATATTGTGGTGCAGAAAGATTTGATGCCCGTGTGGTCAGTAGATACTCATGGAAAGGTTAATGGTTCAGTGGAAACTTGTGGAGAAAGCTTTTGCTAGTTTAACACATACCTTAATTTTTCCAATCCGTACATAGCAAGACACTTTGATCCTAATGCTTATGGTTGGGCATATGGGATGAATGTATTTGATCTCAAAGAATGGGAGAAACAAGATATAATTGGAATATATCACAAGTGGTAGAACACGGTAAGTGTGTAGTGTGGTTTATTTATGTTAATTCCTATGATGCTTACTTTAAAGTATTTGAAGTAAATCTGAAGTACTTAGCTAGAAAACTTAATGGGTTTTTCTTCGTTCGATTTATAAGCTTTTCTTTTATTGTACGTTAGAATGAGGATAAAGTGTTGCGGAAGCTTGGAACACTACCCCCTGGATTGAACGTTTTATGGATTAACCCATCCTTTGAACAAGTATTGGCATGTTGTGGGTTTAGGATATAATCGTAGCGTGGACTGTTTAGAGATTGACAATGCAGTTGTTGTTCATTACAATGGGAACATGAAACCTTGGTTAGAGCTGGCACTGACGAAGTGCAGGCCTTACTAGACAAAATATATAAAATATGATCATCCTTTCTTACAACAGTGCAATATAAATGAATAGTTGTGACCTCAATGTTCATACTGCAATAGATTATCAAATGTAAAGTGTAAAGGCCCTTGATTCTAGTTGATAATTCATTCTAATTCATTTGTTTTTGGAGTTCAATAGAAGGTTTCTAGTTGATGGCTTAATGAGTCAGGTTTTTGGAGGTGCAGTGGCCTAGCCAAGTTTAAGATTTACAAATTTTATGTCCTCATTGTATTACTTCATAGTTGGAAGTAAAATTCTATATAAGTATTCTTTTCTTTGTTAGTCAATATTTCTCTTTCATCAAGTAATTACACAAATTGTTCTTCCAAGAACACAAAGAAGTACGAGACACAAAGATTTAGGCTTTCAAGGTAGGGAAAAACCTCTCAATAGGGGAAACCCAACAATCCTCTTATTGAATTTATTCAAAATGAGATATCCAACACAAGACCAAAGAGTCCCTCCAAGTCAGTCGTCCTCTTTAAGTCAAGGTCAATAGCTGAGTCTCTGCCTAGTCAAAGACATAAGCAACTTCTAAATCTCTATCCTTATTGCAAGTTTAGTCTCTTATTATAATACGTTGACTTCCAATTATAGAATCTTTGCCTTCTATTACTGATCTTTGGCTACTTCAGTAAACCCTTGACTCTTTACCATAGATATTCAAATCCTACTGCAAATAGATAGCTTTAGATTGAGATTCAGCGTAGTCGCAGACTTCTGTTTCTTCATGTTTTGTAGAATTCCTTTTATCCTCAGTTTTTCTTCTCTCGTTGGATTACAAACTTCGAGCTTTTTCACTTTCTTGGTTGCTACCCAAAATAAGTCGAATATAGGCTAAAATGCTTGGATATCATTCTCCATGATCTTTGACTTAACTAAACAAAGAGTGACTATGCCTCGATTGTTACCTTTGTAATGTTGAAATGTCCTACAATATTTGCCCGTGACAAGATGCAATAGCGCTAATTGGACAACACTGAAACTAGCTCAATTCAGTGTTTAACTGCCATGACCAATTCCTTCATCTCCCATAACAGCTATGCTACAATAGTCTCACATGGAGTGAGGGTTAATTTTCACATGGACATCTCTCTTTTGACAATGACGGCAATGTGCTAGGCTCTCATATAATATATGTTCCTAAGTTATAATAAACTCATGGTGTATGAGTTATCATCATTCTCACTCCTTAGTTATATTATATGTGCTCCCTGTCTTTGTGCTCATGGCTGAAATAAATAACTCTCCATTGAATTTCTATTAGCATCATTCAGAAACTCTTGATTGATTGATGCTCTATGAAATGCATTAGCTCTGAGTTACTCATAATCCACTTTCTTATTGAGTTAGAGATCAACTTCCACAGTTCTGGAGCTATTGCATTTCCTCAAGGAGTTGCTAATTTGGTTTCTGTATGAATGTTAAGAATTTCTCTCTCTTTACCTGGAGTGTTCTTAAGCGTTCTTGGGTGGATTTCTACTTACTAGAGTCGTTTCCCTATCCCCTGAGAATTGTTTTCATTTCCTGGGGTGAGTTTTAGCTCAAACTTGGTTGTCTAAGAGGCCATAGGTACTAGACAAGGCCATACATAACTGTAGGAGATCATTGGCTTTCCAATTTCCTTCATTCCCATAAATCCATTGAAGACATGTGTGCTAAAATCTACAAGGCAAAGCATTCTTGATGTGTATTTATGGTAGAATGTAATTATATTATAATGTTGTTAAATTGAGATTCATTACTTGAATATTTGAAATTATATGTTGTTCCATTGGTATTAGGAATCGTTACATGAGAACCCATTAACTATAATTATTCACCAATATCCAGAGGTTGTTCTGTACTAGAATGATGATTGTCTAGTATGATGTATAATGAGGATAAGGTTGAAGAAATGAATGAGGAGAAATCACATTGAAGGGGTAGTGTGGATGAAAGTTGTACTGTAGAAAAAGAAAATGCAACAGTATGGACAAATATGAACAAATTTTGATGAAGAACATGCAACATCAGCCAACTTCAATGAAAACACAAAGTGTGAATAGTTTGAGCTGTTTGATTTCACACTTATTGCATATTCAACTGGTGGATCTGTATCTTCTTGTATTGATAAGATGAAAGATCAAGATTAAATACAAAAATGTATACACACTTTTACCTTAAGGCAAAGTGTTGGGCAAAAGACCCTCATGGAAAACTCTCGTGAGACAAGTATCAAGTCAGTGAGCAAAAACTGTTGTAAAGATGCTAGTAGTCAATTTTCCAAGGGTGATTTTTGGGTGCCCTCACAAGAACTAAATATTGTATCCCACTATCCAAAGGATCTTCTCTCAACTAAAAAGTGTATGATAATAAACGCTTATGGGAAAAGGCACAACACATTTATCTTTGGTTGGGAGTTTATCCATATTGCGCATGATGTAAATAGTTACAACGTCATGTTGAGTAGATTTTTGGCACATCTTTAAGAAGGTATCATCATCAAATGGGGGCTAGAAATATAAAATGTTATCCATTGAACTAGATATAGGATTATATTTATCTAGATGGGAAGGTTGATATAGTTTGAGCTTGTACGAATTAATTATTGGAGAATATCATATTGCAGAGGGAGCTTTGGGTTGAATGAAATATGATGAACGTACTGTAGAATATGTGAGCTAAATTTTTTATTTTTAATATATTTTTGCCTTATACTATTTCTTATGACAGATGGCATATGATATGTAGGAAGCTTTTCACTCTATAGAAGATATTCATGGCCTTGTGTATGGTCAAGAAGATTCCTAAACCTCAAATGATGACAATATGCTATTCAAAGTTAACAAACATATTTTGGATATTAGAAAGTCATTTCTATTATGCTTATGCATAATCTCTATATCCTCCAGAAAAGCTACAATAAATACTTAGAATAGAAGGATTCGTAGCTGATGGCATCATCTGGATTGTTGGCTACCATTGTGAAATGGGATGAGGGAAATGTGTAGAAAAATCATATTCTAGAAACCATTTAACATTGGTTGGGAGTTTACCCATATTTCCTATGATGTAAATAGTTATAATGTCATGTTGAGTAGATTTTTGGCACACCTTTAAGAAGGTATCACTATCAAATGGGGGCCAGAAATCTAAAATGTTATCTATTGAATTAAATATAAGATTATATTTGTCTAGATGGGAAGGTTGATATAGTTTTATCTTGTAGGAATTAATTATTGGAGAATGTCGTATTGCAGAGGAACTTTGGGTTGAATGAAATTTCATGAACCTACTATAGAATCTGTGAGCTAAATTATTTTTATTTTTAGTATATATTTTCCTTATACTATTTCTTATGACATATGGCATATGATATGTAGGAAGCTTTTCACTTTATAGAAGATATTCATGGACTTGTGTATGGGCAAGAATATTCCTAAACCTCAAATGACCACAATCTACTATTCAACGTTAACAAAGATATTTTAGATATTAGAAAGTCATTTGTATCATGCTTATGCATGGTACAAGCTCCATATCCTCCAGAAAAGCTACAATAAATACTTAGCATAGAAGGATTTGCAGCTGATGGCATCATCTGGATTGTTGGATTCCATTTCTATTATACCCTATGATCACAAGCATGGGGCTCACCATTTTGAGTTGGAGAATGAGAAGGAAAGAAGTTCAAGAATGGCTAGTCTTCTAAGTTTTGGGATTTAGTTTGGATTCTAAAATGGATACCATAGAAGTGGTAAGTTATTTCAATGAAAAGGCTTAAGTTCATCTGTCACTGTTTAAGATGTTTGCATTTGTATAGGCTTTTCTAGTATAAGTATTATATTTTGTGCTTAGTTCAAGGAGTTTTCTTCCAATATGTCTAATAATAATATGTTTTTTTGGCAATTGTCATGCTCAACACTTCCATCTGAAGTGGTAAGTAATAGGTACATAGATCATTAAAGAATTTATTTTTGAAATTAAGTCTTTCCTTGATGTTGCTAAGAAGTCAGAGCACACATATATTCTTCTAAGTGCTTTTTATGCTTGTATAGGTTACCTCCCATATGTCTTTCCATATGTACCGTGTACCTTGTTACCTCCCAATGTACCTTGTTACCTCCAAACTTGCAAGTGAATTGTTACCTTCCATATGAAGAATTATCAGCCACTGAGACATAAATCAATGTTTCACCTACCGAAGGTCCCAATGTTCAATCAAAAGCAGTACCCATAGCAGCAACTCCACCTCGTCTCCTAGATCTTCTTGGTTATTTGATAGATTTAGGCGATGCACTTGTCCCTAGAGATTAGTGAGCAGTAGGCTCTGGGTGGGTATTAGATAGTCAATTCCATTTCATTTTGTAAATAAAAAATTGGCTTTATTGTTGTTAGATGTGAATTGTATTTACTATGATAAGCATCAACCGGATTAAAGCAACTTGTGATATTTGGTCAATGCTTTGTGCAGGCCTCCATTACCTATTTTACTTGCATCATCATTATGTCAAGGCCTTCAGATCAAAGGGAAACTTATATGGCACGATGGTCAAATTTTTTACGGCTTGAAGCTTTAGAATAACTCTTTTGGTCTTGCAGTTGTTGGACCTCTACAAGTACAGTTCATAAAATGTGAAAATAGTTGAGATATTAGTTCTATTTACTGTAAATATTGCTCGTTTAATAGGATGTAGATGCACATCTATTTTGAGTCCTTTTCCTAAGTTTCATTCCTAGTAAATTAGGTGCCACCATTACAGCCTGGTAGCTCAGCACACACACTGCTACCAATGGTACTATTTCAAAACATATCTCCTGGACTGGAAAACGCTCTTTTTTAGGAGGAAGTAAAAAATAATCAACAACTTTTTTGGTATTTTAATGATAATATTTCATTTGAAGTTTTCTTCACTGAGGATGGCAGGATGGAGCATGTAACATTTCTGGATGCAATAATGAATGATAGGATCTAAATTTTAAGCTTTGTAAGTTTTCTTCATTCAGGATGGCAAGATGGAGTGTGCAACATTTCTCGAGGTAATAATGAATGCTAGGACCATTCCCTCTCTGCCACTCTGCCTGCACCTTCGACTCTGTTGGATTTTTAGGACTTTTGGGTCAAAAGGACTGGGCAGGATGGACAAGTCCAAGAGATCAAAACAGGAAAAGGAAGAGCACATAGACAGTGAGCTTGTTCTCTCCATTGAAAAGTTGCAGGAAATCCAGGATGAGCTTGAGAGGGTAAGTTCTCATGCACTCTAAAAACTACTTTTTGGGGTTATTTTATTTTATTTATTTATTTTTAAATTGGTTTTTTTCTTATCTTTTTTTAAAACATTTTTCCCATTCCTTTCTCTATGTATTATCTTTTTGATTTATTGGTGCATTTGTGGATTGATTGAATTTTTTCTTATCCGTGGGCTACTTAAGAATGATTTGTTACAGCCCTTAAGAGCGGGTTTGAGGAAAAGAGCAGTTTTTCAGTAAACCCACACTTCATCTTCATATTCTTTCAGTCTTTTGGATATGGACATTTGATTGGTTTACATATATTGTTTTTCCAATAGTGTCGGGAAAATTATTTCAAGGAAAAATTGAAACTAGAACATCCTCAAATTAGTTATTTCATATTTTTTGCCATATCCATTTATTTTTTGGGCATGAGTTGGTAAAGCTCGGGGTTCAACAAATGTAATATTTTATGCGACAATTCTTGATGAGTTACAGTCTGCCTGTTTATGATTAGGTTCATAATGACCTGGTGACCTGGGGCTCTCTCAATGTAGTATGCTGCACTCCTAAATCCCTTTCGGTCTCAATTACAATCTCCACGTTTATGATAAGGTCATAGTGGCCTGGTCACTTGGGTACTGTCAACTTAGTCATTGCCCTGAAAGGATCTAACAAGGTTGCTTGAATTAATGGCAAAAGCTCGCAATTCTATTTGGCACCTGCCCTTAGGGAAGGGTAGACCTGCCTTACCTATATGGTTGTTGACAGTTGGCTTATTCTTACATTCGTCTTTTTATTAATAGCTGGAAACATTTCTTGGAGGAATTAGTGGATAGATTTTAATTTGGATTCTGGATGATAATCAAAGTATTCCTACATTACATATTTGTAATTTCATAGTTTCATTCAATTGAGGAAGAACCAGATTCATTGTATCACTTTTGTTTTCCCTTTCCCCACTTATATAGAGATGTTGCATCTTCGGATTTTATTTTTTCCTTCTACTTTTTCTCTCTGAGATTGAATCTAAAGTTTTCAGTACCTAGCAGAGCCTTTTTCTCTTCTATCATAAGATGCATATGTGTGTAAACCTATGTAGTTGGTGAAATAAGTATGGAGTGGATTGAAATAGTGAAATTTTGTTGTGGCAGTGGTGATGAATCATTTTTTCAATTGACCATAACATGTTTGTATGATATAATGGAGAAAAATGGAAAACAAAGTGAAATTTTTAAAGGGCGCATTGAGCTACTCTCTTTTGGCTATTCATCTCCAGTTATGTTGAATGTTAGAAATGGGGGCCAACTTCAAAACTTTTTTTCTTTCATGAGACTGGAAAAATCGGTCTCCAAATGAATTGAAAATGTCTTGGTGCACTCTGGGTTGTTCTATCACTAGTCTTACATGGGATGTTTGTATTCAAGTAATTCAGGTTATCATTTGTTTTAGTTATTATATGATGTCCAACTGTGTGGGTCCTTCTACTTGGGTAAATTGCACTTGGGTATTATGGACAATTGAGTCATCAATTATTTTTTATGCTATGCCTTTCACTACAGGGTCTTTAACATTCATTACTATTTGATACGCTGAGCATTAAATATCATTTTCCCTTCTTTGGGCTTTGCCTTTCACTATAGGTTCTTTAACATTCAATACTATTTGATACGATGAGCATTAAATATCATCTACCCTTCACCATAAATGATAAAAAATTAAACCTTCTTTATATATAATTTATTTGAATGAAAAAAAGGGAGAGAGTTGTTGTTTTAATTTCTCTAGCGCGGCATACACCAAACTGTGAAACACATCATTTCTATTTCCATTAGAATTGAGTGTCAAGGCTATGATACACAACTTAATGTTATGAACATTGCAGTCTGTTTACATGAGATCGCCATTGTGAACTAATGGCATTCTAGGAAGGGGTGTCTTCCTTGTGTATAATTTGAAACAAGTTCTTCGCTAGATATATCAAATTTTCTGATACTACAACATTCAATAATCATGTGATTCTGGATCCTATGAATAGTAATAATGGGATACATAGAACTGAGAATTGACCATGGTTGGCAATGTCTAATCTCAATAATTAGGGAGGGAAGATTGCAACTAAAGAAGGTGATGATAGCAATCTGCTACAGAAGACCTCTGATCTGGGTATTGTTCCAAGCATCTATTCTGTAAATTCCTCAATAGCTCAGACACATTTAGCCCACTTGTCTTGATAAGGTGTCCAATACTCCACACATCAACTTTAACCCCATGAACACCCCTAGACATCTCAGGAACATGGTTCAAGCCACTAAGATTATGAGGGTAAATCTGAGGTGCACCAATGGCATCCTCAAAATTTATTATAAACCACTCATCTGATTCAATGTTCTTCATCATGTTATCCTATCTAAGATCCCTGTGCAAAGACACTAGTGCCTTGGTCACAAATTTCATAGCTTCCACATGTTGTTTGGGTTTGGTGTTTTGGTTTGTTCGTAGTTTTTAATTTTTATATTTTTTCTTTAGTTTAGAAGCAACGACTATAAATGTAATTTTAAGAATTTCCATAACTCTTCACTTGGTTTGGTATTTGGGTTTGTTCGTAGTTTCTAATTTTTATCTTTTAACTTTTTTCTTTAATTTAAAATATATGACTATAAATGTAATTTTAAGGATTGGCATAACTCTTCACATAATTTTTTGGAGTGTGCTAACTCAATGGAAGAGCATCTGCTTTAGGAGGTAACATGAATTAATCAATGATTTTGTAGTTCATTTTTAATTAAATGTTTTTTATATCAATTTATTTCAATGGTGAGATATTTTTGGATTCATTTTTTTACATTGTCTCTAAAGAGACAAAAGTGATCTTTAAATAAAAATTTTATTGTCTCTAGAGAGACAATAGCTAGTATTAAAGACATATTGTCTCTAATCCAAGTGTTGTCTTTAGAGAGACAAAAATTAAATTGTCTCCAATTAGACAAAAATGAAATTATCTCCTAAGAGACAATAATGGTCGTGTTATATAGTCTCTTTATAGAGACAATATTTTTTAAGACAATAATCTTTAAAACAATATACTTTAAGCAATATTTTTTAAGGCAATAATATTTAAGACACTATTTTTTAAGACAATAATCTTTCAAACAATAATTTTTGAGACACCCGGTTAAAGACAATACACAAATTTTTTTGTCCTAAGTTAAGGCAATTTACCAAAAAATTGTCTCAAATATTGTCTTAAAACCCTCCTTTATGTAGTAGTGTAAACTAATTGGATATCAACACATAGTCAGTCCTAGATAAACTGATAATCTTGCATTGCATTTATTCTTTTCCATACCTTCCATGCAATAATAATGTACTCAACCAAAACCAAAAGAAAAGAAATCGATGACGCCTTTGTGTAGACCAAAAAGAAAGAGAAATCATGAACCATGACATATTTGTGCATATACTACACTGAAGAAATATTTAATTGCATGTACTGCAATGAAGAAATATGAAGCAAGATACCACACAAATATCTATAAATATGTAACAATAGGTACACTTAAATTTAATTAGATACATTAAAATGAATATATACATTAAATTTAATTTTGATTGATAATTTTTTATTTAATTAATTATTCAATTAACTTCTTATCAGGAGATATCATGACCCGGCCATAAAATCATTAAAACAAAGTAACCACGCAGGTAGGTTTTGCTCATACATAAATCAGAATTACAATATACCAGTGTCCATGTTCTTCTATTTATAAGTAAATAGAGTATTTGGCTGTAAACTAACTATATACCAACACATACTCAGTCTTAGATAAACAGATAATCTTCGATTGCATTTATTCTTTCCCGTACCTGGCATGCAATAACAATGTACTTAACCAAAACCTTGAATATATATGGGAATTCCTTATAAGTAGACTATTTGGCTCTAAACTAACTATATATCAACAGATAGTAGTCTTTACATAAACAGATAATCTTCGACTAATCTTCGACCGCAGTTATTCTTTCTCATAACTGCCATGCAATGACAATATAATTAACCCTAAGGAAAATAAATTCATGACATATTTAATGCCAAATTTATTAACGATGACATATTTGTGCATATAGTGCACTAGTGAAGTGATGAGCCCTAGAATTGGTAACTTATTGGGCTCATTTTGCCTAATTGTTCTTGCTCAATCAACCATTTTTCATATTTTATGCATGTTTTTTTTAGTATGTTTATGCTAATTGCACGAATGAGGGTGGTAACTTTACACTGAAGGCTAATACGTGGTTATTTCAGGTTTTTGGACAAATGTTGGAACAAATCCAAGCAATTATGAGCTAGATGACAGCCAAGCATGAAGGAACAAGGGTGAGGATTTGTAGGGAGGATGTCTCTGGCATTAAATGACCTTCCTCGAAATATCCACCCTCAACTCGGAGCTCAGCAGGCCACCAAAACGAATGCTAAAGGTAGCCAAGCAGCTTGGTGAAGAGTGACTATTTACTGGCAGATGGAGCAGTCGAGCCCTTTGAATTAAGGAGGGTTGTTGAGGCCCTCGTAGGCATAAATAGGAAGGCTTTCAGCCTTCGTAGTTTACTTCTTAGACTGTTGTTATTTTGCACTAAGGTGCTGCTATTTTCTCAGTTCATTTTTGTAGCTGTTGTGGTGTAACTTTCTTATGAACACGGCTATTTTTGAGTAATGGAAAGCTACTTTATTGGGCACCAGTTCTGAGTTTCTTTAGGAGCCTACAACTCTTGGGGTTGGGCCTAACCCAAGTTCCAAGGCTTCCTTCATGTATTGTTATTCGTTTTTATGTCTTTGCAAAATAATTTCTGTTAAGTAGATCAACATCTTGCTGGTTACATAGGTCATGGTTGATGATTAGATAGGATTTTTATGTTCAGATTTAGTTGATATATTAGTAACAGGGAAGATCTCCAGAAAAAGGCCATCAAGCACCTCTGATCTCACCTCTCCCTCAATGGGATTGTGAGCTGGGACAAAGGTGACATGGGTGCCAACAAAAACACTGTCTTTGCTTCACCATGCAATTAGTAGTGTTGGATTCTTAGTTGCCGAACTTGATTTCAGTTTTGATTGCATACTTAGGGTTATGATTACGTAGTCACATAGTTATTTCATCTGATTCCATTTGCAATTAAACTTTTGTTCCATTTCTCTGCTGTTGTCTAGGTCAGAATAGACTAACGTAACTAGGTCTTTGACTTTCCAAGTGTTTGATTGTCCAATTTGAAAAATGATTTGCAGAGCCCCTATTATCCTTCTTGAGCTACCCATACTCCATCAACTCCACCTGCTCCATCCTTCACTTAGAACCCTTACCTTATGTTTTCCTCATTCGCTTACTTTGCCATGATTCCCATCTTCTTGTGCAACATTGCTTCATCCCTCCTTGAACAAATCTAACCATCCGCGCCACTCCTCAACTCCATCCACCAAGCCCTGAACCTCATCACACCCCTATCTCACCTCCATACTAATTCCTCCACCTTTTTCCCTCCATCAATTCTCCAAAACCCCATTTCTGAACATCCTATAGAAAATTACAGACATCCTGTAGAAATTCCAAAACTTCCTGTAGAACCCCTGCAGACTTCCTGTAGAAGCTCACGAAAGCAGTTTCCTGAAAGCCAAACTCTATGAAACTCTTAGGAAGGGTGCTAGGGACCCCTTAGGCCCTCTCTGAACCTTCCCAACCTCCTGCAAGCATTTTCTCTCGCTGATCCACCTCTCCACAGTAAAAAACAGTGAAAGCACATGCATGAGAAATCTGACAACTTGACCAAAAATACAAAAAGATGTTTTCTTCAAATAGAATTAGCTTGGACACATGTATTGTACCTTCTTAGAAGTAATGGCATCTCTTTCAATAGCTTTCATTCTCTTTTTCGCATCAATAGGGCTAGCTAGTAAAATTAGGGTTTTCCTTTCCTTTCAGCATTTCAGTTTCCTTCTGCAAGTAGATTAGCTTCCTTTGAGTTAGCTTTCATCCATCAGTTGAAAAGCTTCTTCTCAGAGCTCATAGAAGTTTTCTTAAGCCCCTAGCTGACTTTTGCCAGCTGACCAAGTGACAGCTACGGCAAGATCTAGTACTTGTGCATACAACACTGTCGCTTCCAAGTTTGTTACAAACTACCAGGTTCATATAAAGTAAAGAAGGGAGTCCCAAGAGTTGCAACAATATTGCTGCAATACTGGAGCCCACCATTCATTTTGGCGCCGTTGCCGGGGAAGCGTCAGAGTATTTGTGATTTCTGCTTTTTTTCTATTTTCTACCACAACTTTCTCCTCAATAGTTTATTTCATTTCCATTCTGCAATTTCATTTCCGCAAAAATAGACTAGACATTTCTTGCTTTCCTAGACTAGCATGTCAATTCTGCAGGCGTAGAGTAGCATTTCAATTCCGCAATTTCAATTTTGCAAGTGCAGTCTAGCATTTCATTCCCACAATTTCATTTTAGCAAAATAGATTAGTTCTTTCCTGCTTTCATTTCAATTCCGCATTTTCATTTCAGCAAGATAGATTTTAGTTAGTTGCAATTCAATCTATTTTCAGTTTTACAAGTACAAGAAGAAAAAAGAAAAACAAAAGCATCTAAAAATCTTTCATTTCATACCTCGTAGGAACAGAGACAATATCGGAAAATTCCTACCCAACACCCCCACCACATCACTGAGTCACCCTTCTCTCTTCTTTGGTGGTCGTGATCTAGAAGAACCTATAAGTGAACCCCCTGAGATATACGAAGATCCTATAACAGAAGAAGAGCAAGAGAACATTCCTCTTAAGACCATGGCTGAACACAAAAATGGTATAGGAGATAACGAGAGAATAGAAGGTGCCTTTCCCATCCGAGAGACCAATGGGGACATGAAAATTAAAAACATAAGTCCCTCAGCCTTACCTCACTTCCATGGATTGACCAGTGAAGACCCTCATACCTTCCTGTTTGAGTTTGCTATCCTATGTCGAACTTATGACTATGCCGAAGACGAGCAAAAGCTGAAACTCTTTCCCTCTACTCTCGAGGATGCAGCACTATGCTGGTTCATGGGGTTACTTGGAAACAATATCACTACTTGGGCTCAGATGCAGCAAGCCTTTAACAACAAATACCAGGACTACTGTAGGTCAAAGGAAACAAAGGGAGATATATTTCGAATGACCATGGGAAACGATGAGTCTTTAGAAGACTACGAGGAAAGGTTCTAGCTTAGTTATAAACAGGCCAGGTGCACACTTAACCCTGAATCTTTGAAGTTGGTTCTACTCCGAGGAGTCCCTGAACACCTTCTAGATAACCTCCATTTGTTAGCTGGAGGAGACATCTACCAACTGCCTTGCGAGGACATCAAGACTGTGTTTAGAAACCATTCTAGGGCAGCCTGGAAAAGAGGAAAGGAAAATCCACTTTCAGCTAATACCACCTTCTCCAAGCATGAGTTTTCTAATCAGATGGAAGACCTTAAAAGTGAGATGAGGTAGACCATTGCCATGCAACTTGATACTTTCTGAATCCAACAAAAGAGAGAGGAAGCTGAGAGGGCTTTGCACATTTTCTGTCCCAGATGTACAAGGAAGCATCGTAAGAACGAGTGTCCATTGCACTCAGTAGAGGTATGCTTCGTTTGTGAGGATGACCACCCCACAAACCAATTCCCAACCTTACCCGGATTTAAAGCCATGTACCTAGGGACTGAGGCAACCACTGAACCTCTTTACCTCCTCTATCAAAGGAGGCTGCATGGGCCCAGACCTAACCAACAGGGGATGCACGGGACACCCCAAGCTTATTATAGTCCCAACCAATCTACTCACATACCTTCTTGGGGTCCCCCTGCTCATCCTTCCTGGCTCGCACCTCCTCCGTGGTCTTATCCATCTCAATACCATACTCAACCTACTGCTCATTTGTTTCCCTCACATGTCCAGCCACGGCCTCAGTGGAATGCACCTTCGCAGGGGTGGAGGCCCCAATACAACTCTCTTCCCACCATTTTTCCTCCACCACCTATTCAACCACAACCATTACCTCCTGCTCCTCCAAGACAACCCCAGATGCCTGCCCAACCGAACCCGAACAACAACAACAGACAAGCCTAGCAGGTATACCCTGGGGAGACAATGTGTCCTACCTATGCTGTGGAGATCTAGGAGATCAACCTGCGATCTAGGAAGGTCCTTCCAGATCGCTCGCTCCCTTCCCTAGAGGATGAGGAAGAAAAATAGGAAAGTGAACCCAAGGCCATTCCACCCTTTCCTGAGTGACTAACTGCAACCACGCAACCAAACCCAGAGGAGACTGAGCTTCTAGGAGAACTTAAGCAGTTGTGTGTGAAAATACCCCTTCTCGAGGCCATAAAAGATGTACCAATATACAACAAATTGATTAAGGAGAAGTGTTTCAGGTACCCAGGTAGGCGCAAGAGAGATGCCTAGACTATCAATGTCATAGGACAACTGTCCGATCTGATGTTGGGGCAAGTAATCTGTCCAAAATATTTGGACCTTGGGAGTCCTGTAGTTGATGTCCACATCAATGGCACCATAATCCCCCATAACTTGATTGATCTAGGGACTGCCATTAACGTGATGACCAGGGACACTATGCTTAAACTCAACCTTAAGAGTTCCTTGAGGAAGACCTCGACAGTGCTACAGTTAGTAGACCGCTCCACCATGACTCCTGAAGGGATTGTGGAAGATCTCTTCGTCTATATTGACTCTTGGGAGTACCTTGTGGACTTTTTGGTCCTTCAGACAAAGGAAAAACTCACTGGATACACCCTCATTTTGGGTAGGCCTTGGCTAGCTACTGCAGATGCTTACATCAGTTGTCGAGCTGGAAGCATGACCATGAAGAATGGACCTATGTCTAAGCAGCTAGTCCTCTATCCTCCTGCCCAACCTCTGCTAGAACATGACTTACCACTCTGGTTGGAAGAGGAAGATGAGGATGAGGTCTACTATGCACCTTTGTGCGCAATAGAAGCCACCAGGGGAGGCCCCCAAACCGAGGATGACTTGATTGAGAATTTGATTCAAAACCCCCCTCCCGGTGCACTGTCATTAGAAGAGTTGGTGGAAGATACCCAAGCCAGTGCTTTAGTGGACCTCTGTGTGACTGATCTGACCTCCCCTAGAGTTAAGAATGTGGAATTTGGCCCTGAAAGAACCTTAAAGATCAGCTCTTCCCTATCTCCCTCCGAGGAGAAGGAGCTGGGTAGCTTATTGAACAACCATTTGGATGCTTTCGCTTGGAGCTATAAGAATATGAAAGGAGTCCACCCGTCGGTCTGCACCCATCACATCTACATTAAAGAGGATTGTAAACCAGTTAGGCAGCCTTAGAGGAGAATGAATCCAGCCCTTAAAATAGGAAGTGGAGAATCTGTGTAGATTACGGAGAACTTAACAAAGCCACCAAGAAGGACCATTTCCCCTTGCCTTTCATAGATCAAGTGTTGGATGGACTAGCAGGGAAGAAGTTCTTCTCTTTACTAGATGGGTTTAGTGGGTATAATTAGATCCAAATCAGCTTGGAAGACCAAGATAAAACCACCTTCACTTGTCCATGGGGTACCTTTGCCTACCGGGTCCTTCCATTTGGGTTGTGCAATGCTCCTGCCACTTTCCAGAGAGCAGTATTGAGCATATTTGCTGAACTGGTTCATGATTCGGTGGAAATCTATATGGATGACTTTACTCCTTATGGGTCCAACTTCCAAGAAGCATTGACTAACCTGGGAAAAGTTTTATCCAAGTGTATTTAGATGAACCTATCCCTCAGTCCCGAAAAATGTGAATTCCTGATGACTGAAGGAACCATGCTAGGTCATACCATTTGTCAGCAAGGATTACAGGTGGATCCTAACAAGATCGCTACCATCCAAAACGTTCCACCCCCTCAAAAGGTCAAAGATGTTTGGAGTTTTCTAGGCTTGGCCGGGTGTTATAAAAGATTCATTAAGGATTTCAGTAAGCTAGCTTTGCCATTGTTTAGCCTCTTAGGGAAATATGTTGAGTTTAAGTGGGCTAATGACTGCCAAGGGGCTCTAGATGAGTTGAAAGATAAGTTGGTGTCCGCCCCGATCTTGAGAGGTCCAAACTGGGCCCTACCATTCCACATCCATACTGGCCTCAAACAAAGCCATAGGGGCAACCTTAGGACAAGTTGAGGAGAAACTTCCATATGCCATATACTTTGTTAGCAAAAACCTATCCAAGGCAAAGATGAACTATACTGTAACCCAGAAAGAGTTTCTGGCCATAGTCCATTCCCTAAACAAGTTCAGACACTACATCACTAGTTATCAAACATTCATACACATGGATCATGCTCCAATTATATATTCAATGAATAAGCCTGATGTGAATGCTCGTATCATTATATGGTTACTTTTGTTGCATTAATTTGGTTTGACTATTGTTGACAAGCCAGGTAAGGAAAACATTGTCGCTAACTTCCTATCTAGGTTGGATTTGCCTGCAGGTGAGGAAGGGATAGTGGATGACCAAATGCCGGATGAACACCTTTTTGCTATCTCGGTACTCTCCCCATGGTTTTCTGATATAGAAAATTATTTGGTCTCAGCACAGTTCCCTTTGCATCTATCCTCAAAGGAGAAGAGCAAGATCGTGAGGAAAAGTGCCCCATTCACCTGGATCGGGGGCAACTTGTTTAAAATTGGCCCAGATGAGATCTTGAGGCATTGTGTTAGGGAAGAGGAAGTCTTTGACATCCTCCTAACCTGTCACGATGGACCCTGTGGAGGCCACTTTTCAGCGAAAAGGACTGCCTTCAAAATTCTACAGGCAGGCTACTATTGGCCTACTCTTCATCAAGATGTCAAAAGATACATCCGCCAGTGTGATCGATGTCAGAGGATGGGGAAACCGACTCCAAGGGATGAGATGCCCCTCCAACCTCAAGTGACCTTCGAGCCATTTGAGTAGTGGGGCATGGATTTTGTGGGTCCTATCAACCCCCCTTCAAAGCAAAGGTCTTACATCATTGTGTGCACCGACTACCTGGCAAAGTGGATGGAAACAAAGGCAATCAAGGCAGCAACAGAAGAGAAAGTAGCTGAGTTTTAAGGGAAAATATCTTCTACAAGTTTGGCTACCCAAGAGAGTTAGTCACTGATCAAGGAAGCCAGTTCACCTCTAAATTAATTGAAGACCTTCTCACTCATCACAAGATCAAGCACATGACTTCCACCTCGTATCATCCACAAGCAAATGGGCAAGTGGAAGTCACTAATAGAGAATTGGAGGAGATTCTGACTAAGGTAGTGAGCAGAAGCAGAAAGGATTGGGAAAATTTCCTGGTTGAGGCCACCTGGGCCTACAACACCACCTGGAAAACTACAATAGGATTCACACCTTATGAGCTGGTCTACGGGAAGAAAGCTTTGTTGTCCATAGAGTTCGAATACAACACATTGAGGGTGGCAGCTCAGCTGGACTTAGATCTCAGCCATGATCAATGTGAAAGATTACTACAGCTGAATGGATTAGATGAACAAAGAATGCAGGCCCTCCTCCACTCAGAGGTAGTTCAACTCCAGAGGAAGATATGGCATGACTGACACCTCAATGGAAAGAAATTCCAGCCAGGAGATTGGGCGCTACTGTATTACTCCAGATACAAGGATTTCAAAGGAAAGCTGAGGACAAGATGGCTAGGACCATATGCAGTGGAGAAATGTAATGACAATGGTTCAGTCCTTATTAGGACCATTGACAAAGAAGCCATCCCCAAGCTTGTCAATGGGAATTGGTTGAAAATCTACAGGAAACCTCTTTCGAGGTAGGAGTTCATTGAAACTTTGGTAAAATCAGTGTTGGTAGTGGAGCAGAGCTTTGCCCCTATTCCACCCATACTTTGATCAGCAAAAAAATAAAAATAAAAATATCCTTGGGTGAAAACCTTTCTGAGGCGCCTAGGGCAGATAGTTAGGGTGAAAACCTCATGGACGCGCCCCAGTTGTCTCTAGAGAAATAAAAAATGTGGAAGAAAAATATCCTTGGGTGAAAACCTTTCTGAGGCACCCAGGGTAGATAGCAGGGGCGAAAACCTCATTAAGGCACCCTAGCTGTCTCATCGAAGAAAAAAAGTGAAGGAAAAAAAAAACAACAACAAGAAAAAGAAAAAAGAAAACAGGACTAATCTCTGTGAAAATTGCAAGTTGCAAGGAATACATTACAAGACAGGAGGGGCACGCAAAATGAGGGCAAGGGTCCGTACCAGGCTCCAGGACATCCTTTCAGACACCCCCTCCATGGCCACTCACATCTCCTAGGATTTGGTTACGTTCGGGTCAAGATTGGGCCTTCTACAACAAGTTTTCGGCTTTCTACAGGAAGTTCCAGGATTTTCTACAGGAAGTCCTAAATTTCTACAGGAAACATCCGGTAGAACCTTCAGACGAACCAAATTCAATTCTGAAAGGGGATCTGATGGTTGTGATCATTTTTTTAGGCATGAGGCCACACCTCTATGCAACACAACACCATGTGGCGCCCTGTTCTATCTCTTGACACCTCTGTCACCCACCTGGTTATGTGTTCCTGCACAGTCATACAAAGAGCCCTGTTTTCCTCGGATTGAAAAAAAACTTTTCCAAGTGACAGAATAAGCAGCAAGGGCTCGCACACTCTACCTTTTCAAGCTCCATCTAGACTCTTCATCAATGCAGCCAGTCCTTGTCTGCAAAATGACCCTGCCCGTTTAGCCTGCATCCAAGGAGGAGAAGGAGCTACAAGATATCCTACAGAAATTCTGTAGCAGTTGATCCCTCTGGAGCACATACTCTGGAGGCAGGGGCAGCCGAAATCCACATGGGGGATATGAAAAAAGGGTTCATCTTGAATGAGAACGCCTCCTCAACAGCTGAGATCAGAGAGAACCTGTGCATGCAGGGGTTATCATTGAAAGATCAGGTTTCAAAGCCATGCATCTAGCTTCAACAAATAAAAAAGGGCTCTAGCACTCATGCACGAGGCAGCAACAAGCGAGGCAATAGTTCCGAGACCAAAGTCTATATAACGTGTCCACGGCCATGGAGGTAAGTGTCTAACCTTATTCGTGAATTACATAAACCATATTTCAAGAAAAATGCATGCCTGTGAAAATGGTTGGATTGAACGAATTCGGTGGTCAGTCAACTGGCCACCCTCAGCCAGTTACACCACTTTGTGGGATCCAAATGAGCTCAGTTACGTTCAGACTCACCAACGAGCCGTGTAGCCGACATGTGTGGAGTGTCCAATCGGTGAAAATTTGCGGACTGACAGTGGTGGCGGTGGTTAATGGCAGAGGGGAGGTAATGGCGGCTAGGGACATGCAGGAGAATGATGACCATGACGATGGATAACAGTTCAGTCCAGCCACCTCACCCTCTCGCCATGAATTGCGTCGTAGTTCAAAATGCTTGGCTGAAAGGCTCGCACGTCCGCTGTTCATTCACATTTGCAACGTCTTGGCCAAAGTACTCGTCCTCTTCTTCCACAATCCATTAACCCATCATCCTCCTCCAAGCTTTTCGACCTGTTTCAAAGTTCTCCCGCATCCCAAGCTTGTTCAGAAGTGCAATTGCATCCTACAGAAGCTGGCAAGCATCCTACAGGAACAAGTTCTACAGGAAGTATGGCACAACCCCTGGAACAAAGAAACCTAAGCTTTCCTTCGACAAATTTGAAGTTCCGGGAGAGGTAGGCTCGAAAAACACTTTCCCTGCATGGTATATTTCAAAAGGTGGTAAAATGAACTGTCTGAAGTAGGGGTATTAGAAACAAGTCTGCTTGTGGGTCAAGAATAGCAGTTTGCCTGTGTAATTACACGAAATTTATCAGACGGTCCTACGTCAACACTCTCCTCCAAGGTTCCTGTGAAAATTTCTCCTGTCAAAACGATAAAGCATTGAGAGGGCTAGACTGTATATAAAAATTGAAGTTGCACGTATGCGGGAAGAAAAAATTGAAGTGATGTACCCTGTCTGTGGAAACAACTTCCTCCTCCATACACAGACAATCGAGTTTGGGCAACAAAAGCATTAGAACCAGGGAATTGGTGCAGAGTTAAAATATAAACATCTAAGAGATCCTTTCTCAAAGTTCAAGGAGGAAAGCACATAAAACAACACTCCCCTTCTGCTTAGAGCATTTAAACCAAACACTCTCACCATGCCAGGAGGGTTTATCAGAAAGGAACCCTCAGATTCCAGAAATTTGCGTGAACATCCCATAGTACTAGACCTCTTCACCCGTGCCAATTGGATGACCTTCTGTGATAAAATCCAAGGGCATGATGATGAAATAACAGAGGAATTCCTGATGTCTTTGCAACCTAAAGCAAAAACACTAGCCACTGTAAATTTCAGAGGGTTGACCCTGTAGCTTACCCCTCAACTCATTAGTCAGGTCACTGGTCTGCCACTAGGGATACCCTGGAGCAAAGAGGAGAGAGCATTAGGCCAAAAAGCCAAGAACGAATTCTTCCTACGAGAGGAACAGTTTGCAGAAGATAAGAACAGGGTAAGGAGGGCCAGTTTACATCCTCTATGGAGCGAAGCTAGTCTCCAAATTATGAAATATATTACTTGTGAGGGGCGGCTCAGTATTTTTTACGGCTACCATTTCCGGTTGCTAAAAGAACTAAGACATGGGTTGGATTTACCCCCAGAGTAGAAGTTAAGCATCCCCTATTTTCTCTTGCAATCATTGATTGAATGTGGCACAAAATTGAAGGAAGGGACACCAGATCAGGTAGCCCATGATGGGCTCATCGAGCTCCTAGTGGAAGATTCCCTTCATACTTACATTGTCCCACTCTCATGGGAAATTTTCCGCAACATGACCAGATGATCCGAATGGAAAATGGCATCAACCCATGGTACTCATCCACCCATATTATTCATGAACCCATGGAATTTACCCATGGTATTGTAAATGGCATCCGCCTGTGGTATTTTAAAATCCACCCATGGTCTTCATTCATCCATGGAATTGACCTGTGGTATTGTAACTGAAAAATACTATAAGTAACAAGTCACATTTTGTAAAAGGACAGATTGTCCACCACAATGTAGCCTTTACAGTTCAGAGGCATGTAGCTACCACATCTCTTCTTAGAGATAAGCTACCATTGCCCTAGATAGTTTATTTCCACTTGGGTTTTAATAAAAAGTTTCTTTGTGGTTTTGTTTATTGGGCATTCTCCTATTTTTCTTCTGGTAATTTCAAGTTTTCAGATCTTGGGGGCCTTCCCCCAAGATCTAAAAGATTGAAATCGATCTTGGGAGGAGAGACCCCCAAGATCTGAAAAATTGCAATGGATCTTGGGGGAAAGGCCCCAAGATCTGAAAACTTGAAATTACCAAAAGAAAAATAGGAGAATGCCCAATAAACAAAACCACAAAGAAACTTTTTATTAAAACCCAAGTGGAAATAAACCAGCTAGGGGCAATGGTAGCTTATCTCTGAGAAGAGATGTGGCGGCTACATCCCTCTGAACTGTAAAGGCTACATTATGGTCGACAATCTGTCCTTTTACAAAATGTTACTTGTTACTTATAGTATTTTTCAGTTACAATACCACGGGTCAATTCCATGGGTGAATGAATAGCATGGGTGGATTTTACAATACCACGGGCGGATGCCATTTACAATACCATGGGTTAATTCCATGGGTTGATGAATAATATGGGTGGATGAGTACCATGGGTTGATGTCATTTTCCACTCGGATCATTCCTCCCTCCTTAAGAAGCAATGGACCCCATTGCGTAAAGTTCCCTCCTGCGAAACCTTTGTTGAATATGAAGAGTCACTGAAGATAAGGGTTTTATGTGATTAACAGAAAACCCTGATAAACAAAGATCTGAGGATAGAGATATCCTGTAATTCTTGTGACCAACTGTGATTCTGATAGTGTGAGGCCTAGCAAATGGACTTCGATGACAAGGATTTTATGCGGTTGACCCATAACTATGATGTTGGTTGTTGATGAAGTAGCAGGTGCCTACATAGCCTAGGGTGGGAGGGCACATATCCAAATAACCCAAACCGAATGTTGCTATGTTGAAACTGATGAATGTGAAGCAGGTGCCTACTAAAGTGGGGTGGGAGGGCACATCTCCAATGAGAACCCACTCCGAATGCTGCTCCAGAATTAAAATGGACATAAATCGGCCAATATAACTCATAATATTTATTATAACCTATTTTTGGAAGCAGAAGGATCATTTTGCATCTTCCCATGTGTTGGAAATCCTTATCTGGATACTCTCAAATCTCATATTCGTGCTGCAACAGTTCCGTCGTCACAAAAATTCTGATAAAATAGTTGATTTTAAATCAATGATATCTCCCATATACGAACTCCGATTCGACCCTTTTTTTTTAGAATTGGGTGATTTTTCAAGAGGAATCTAGATCTGATATTTGTTTTTGTAAATTTTGTACCAAATGTTTCAGATCAGATCTGCAAAGCCGCCGCCCAAAAACAAATTCCTGCAAAACAATTGAGATTGAAATATGCATGAAACCCTCATTCCCATGGAATCATAACCTTCTCTGATACCACTGATCTAGATCTTGGGAGGAGGCCCCCAAGATCTAAAAGATTGAAATGGATCTTGGGATAGAGACCCCCAAGATCTGAAAACTTGAATTGGATCTTGGGGGAAAGGCCCCCAAGATCTGGAAACTTGTATTTCGAGAAGAAAAATAGGAGAATGCTCAATAAACAAAACCACAAAGAAACTTTTTATTAAAACCAAAGTGGAAATAAACTAGCTAGGGCAATGGTAGCTTATCTTTGAGAAGAGATGTGGCGGCTACATGCGTATGAACTATAAAGGCTACATTGTGGTGGAAAATCTCTCCTTTTACAAAATGTGACTTATTACTTATAGTATTTTTCAGTTACAATACCATGGGTCAGTTCCATGGGTGAATGAATACCATGGGTGGATTTTACAATACCACGGGCGGATGCCATTTATAATACCATGGGTAAATTCCATGGGTTGATGAATAATATGGGTGGATGAGTACCATGGGTTGATGCCATTTTCCATTCGGATCACCAGAGGTGACGATATAATGATTATGGCCAAGGCACTCACCTCATCCAACAATGAAAAAAGGGAATGCAGTGAGGCAAGAGAAAAAGCTAGTGGAAGGGAAACACTGGACAACCCACCATAGAAAGAACAAGAAGGGAAACAAGAAAAAGATCAAGATGCTGAACCTAAAACTATGGAAAGACCAATGGCACAAACACCCAGGGAGAAATGGCTATAGGATAGAGCGAAAAGGACTGAAAAAGCCCAACCAAGGAAGGGCACAACCAAGGCAACCAACCAAGAGTCAAAAGGAAAGACCCATTCAACTAAGCAGGCCGCAACAGTTTCTACAGGAAGTCTGGAAACAACTTCTCCAAGAAGTCTGGGAACAACTTCTACAGGAAGTCTAGAAACAGCTTCTACAGGAAGCCCAAAAATAGCGCAGAAGAAGAAGAAGTCCCCTGAGATTCTGGCCAGGGAGGCAGCAGCAGTGCTGGCTGCCTTAAGCACAACCCCAAAGCAAAAAGGGAAGTGGAAAAGGGAGCCTTCTATGTATTTTAAAGCAAGAAGAAGGATGCGCATAAAGACTGGCAGACCCCAGTCACAGTCAAAAGAACCAATTGCAATTGTGGACACCCCAATTAAAAAACAGGAAAGGTATCCTCCAAAGGCAACCATCACCTATGAACGGGGAAGCCCGAAGACGTCCACTTGGAAGGAAAAGATTAAAATGTTGGACACAAAAACCTCTCTACAGGATGCCAAAACAATTCTACAGGAAACATTGGCTACGCTAAAGGAGACCGAAGAGATGGAAGAAAAGGCAGATACATCATCCCAGGAGGAGGAGAAGACTGAGAAAATTGAGGAACCAAGCCCCCAGCCCAACTTGGGCTCTTACTATAACTTGCTAGAGGCAAAAAGGATAATCCCCCAAATATTTGCAGTGCCACTCTTCTTTGCACTGGAGGAAGAGAGAGTAAGGACCCACACTTGGATGAAAATCACCAAGTCCAAGGGTGTGGCAGATATAGGTCCCTTGGAGGAACAACTCAAAGAGGCAAGGAAAGAATTGAATTTTGTACGACATGTAGAAAGTAGCCAGCGGACCAAGCTACAGCTAGAAAATGAGCTGCTCAAACAGTAGCTACAGTTACAGGGACACTTTATGGGAGATAGGCCCCACACCTTGGGAGAACAGCAGCAACAAGAGGAGCCCGCAACAGACATAGGAACCATCGATTAAAAGTAGAAGAGAGATGGGTTGCACGCTGAAATAGAGGCACTGACTAGACAACTACAGGAAAAGGAATTTCAAGCAGCACAAGAGATACAATCTCTAAGGCAACAGATGAAAGAAAAGGAGGCCCAACTGGCTTGCATGGCCAGCTGGGCAGAGGAGGCAATCCAGTGTAGACAACTTGCCAAAACATATGCCTTATACCTCAAGGAACAATGGTTGCAGTTCCAGATCAACACTTTGGTCCAAAGGGGCATTACTCAATTCCAAAACTACCACCAATTCATGGCTTTATGTGACAGCAACTCATCAGAGGACAAAGCCAAGCTATCAGAGTTTTACCTACACAACTTGGCCCTTTCCAACATGAACTTATGGGACCCAAATGTTGTGCTAGGAGACGTGCAGCTTATGGCCATGGCCTCTTGGCTAAATCATGAAGAAAATAGAGCATCAGAGGTCTGAAATGTTATGGACAGGGAGTTGAACGAACCACTAATCATAAGAGCAGAGCCGGAGGATCCCTCATTACTGATATACGCCCACCAGCACTTGGCAAATAACTCTCGGGCTCTGCCAGATTACATCGACCGTCAAGCCCAAGTCATAGCCCATTTTGAGGACATGGAGAGGCTGTTGGGGGAAGACTGTGTTCATGCCTGCACCCGGCGGTGGAACACACTACCCCACAGCCTAAATATTAGAGAATACCACACCCCAACAAGGATGGAAGAGGCCTTGGCAAGAGTACCCCTCTACAAACAGTCCATGCAGAATCTTCAGGCCAACTGGATCGGCCTAAAATTCATTCCTCCCTTGCTTTTGGGGCTGTTAGAAGGAGTCAAGGAAGAGGAGGAACACAGGCAGTGGGAAGAAGTGGAAAGCAAAGCAGGTTTTCATGACCGTCAAGAAGATATCACTTCAGAGGCCTGGGATGTGAGGGAGGTGGTCAAGGCTATCAAGGATGATGAGTTGGATTAGTTTCTCGAGGTCGAGCAACCCATTTAGCAGGGGGTGATGATGAGCCTTGGAATTGGTAAGTTATTGGGCTTATTTTGCCTAAGTGTTCTTGCTCAATCCACCATTTTTCATAGTTTATGCATGTTTTTTTGAGTATGTTTATGTTAATTGCACGAATGAGGGTGGTCACTTTACCAAGAAGGCTAATACGTGGTTATTTTAGGTTTTTGGACAAATTTTGGAACAAATCCAAGCAATTATGAGCTAGATAACAACCAAGCATGAAGGAACAAGGGTGAGGATTCATAGGGAGGATGTCTCTGGCATTAAATGTCCCTTCCTCGAAATCTCCACACTCAACTCGGAGCTCAGCAGGCCACCAAAACGAATCCTAAAGGCAGCCAAGCAGCTTGGTGAAGAGTGACTATTTACTGGCAGATGGAGCAGCCGAGCCCCTTGAATTAACGAGGGTTTCTGAGGCCCTAATAGGCATAAATAGGAAGGATTTTAGCCTTCGTAGTTTACTTCTTGGACTGTTCTTATTTTGCACTAAGGTGCTGCTATTTTCTCAACTCATTTTTGTAGCTGTTGTGGTGTAACGTTCTTATGAACATGGCTATTTTTGATTAATGGAAAGCTACTTTATTGGGCATCAGTTCTGAGTTTCTTTAGGAGCCTGCAGCTCTTGGGGTTGGGCCCAACCCAAGTGCCAAGGCTTCCTTCATGTATTGTTATTTGTTTTTATGTCTTTGCAAAATAATTTCTGTTAAGTAGATCAACATCTTGCTGGTTACATAGGTCATGGTTGATGATTAGATAGGCTTTTTATGTTCAGATTTAGTTGATAGATTAGTAAGAGGGAAGATCTCTAGAAGAAGGCCATCAAGCACCTCTGATCTCACCTCTCCCTTAGTGGGATTGTGAGCTGGGACAAAGGTGACATTGCTGCCAACAAAAACATTGTCTTTGCTTCACCATGCAATTAGTAGTGTTGGATTCTTAGTTGCCGAACTTGATATCAGTTTTGATTGCATGCTTAGGGTTATGATTACGTAGTCACATAGTTATTTCATCTGATTCCATTTGTAGTTAAACTTCTATTCCATTTCTCTGCTGTTGTCTAGGTCAGAATAGACTAACGTAACTAGGTCTTTGATTTTCCAAGTGTTTGATTGTCCAGTTTGAAAAATGACTTGCAAAGCACCTGATATCCTTCTTGGGCTGCCCATACTCCATCAACTCCACCTGCTCCATCCTTCACTTAGAACCCTTACCTTACATTTTCCTCATTTTCTTACTTTGCCATGATTCCCATCTTCTTGTGCAACATTGCTTCATCCCTCCTTGAACAAACCTAACCATCCGCACCACTCCTCAACTCCATCCACCAAGCCCTGAACCTCATCACACCCCTATCTCACCTCCATACTCATTCCTCCACCTTTTTCCATCCATCAATTCTCCAAAATACCATTTCTGAACATCCTATAGAAAATTACAGACATCTTGTAGAAATTCCAGAACATCGTGTAGAACCCCTGCAGACTTCCTATAGAAGCTCACGAAAGAAGTTTCCTGAAAGACAAGCTCTGTGAAACTCTCAGGAAGGGTGCTAGGGACCCCTTAGGCCCTCTATGAACCTTCCCAACCTCCTGCAAGCATTTTCTCTCGCCGATCCACCTCTGCACAGTCAAAAACAGTGAAAGCACATGCATGATAAATCTGACAACTTAACCAAAAATACAAAAAGATGTTTTCTTCAGATAGAAGTAGCTTGGACACATGTATTTTACCTTCCTAGAAGTAATGGCATCTCTTTCAGTAGCCTGCATTCTCTTTTTCGCATCAGTAGGGCTAGCTGGTAAAAATAGGGTTTGCTAGGGTTCGCCTTTCCTCTCAGCGTTTCAGTTTCTTTCTGCAAGTAGATTAGCTTCCTTTGAGTTAGCTTTCGTCCATCAGTTAAAAGGCTTCTTCTCAGAGCTCATAAAAGTTGGCTTAAGCCCCTAGCGGACTTGTGCCAGCTGACCAACTGACAGCTGCGGCAAGAGCTAGTACTTGTGCATACAGCACCGTCGCTTCCAATTTTGTTACGAACTACCATGTTGATATAAAGTAAAGAAGGGAGTCCCAAGAGTTGCAGCAATATTGCTGCAATACTGGAGCCCACCATGAAGCAAAAGCGAAGCATAAATTTTAGAGAGGAAAACAAAAGCCACTTATAGTATAAGTTGGTCTAGTTAAGTTGCCATTACATGGTGTCATAAGTTTCTCTACAATTTTATCGGGTTGTTGTTTCCACCACCTTTGTTGTTACTGTTGTCGCCGCCTTTGTTGTTGTTGTTGTTGCTGCCGCCTTTGTTGTTTCTCTTTGTGTTGTTATTGTTGCCAACGAGGGGATTCTTCATGGTGTTGTTGCCGACAACGAGATTGTCATCGATCTTGTTGCTGTTGGCGCCAATGACGTTCTTGTCACCACCGTTGAGCCTGCGGTCAACCTTGTTGTTATAGCCATTGATTGTCGCCGAGGATGGGATTCCCATGAATGTTGTTATGGCCGCTGATTATTGACGGGATTGTCATCGATCTTGTTTTTGTTTCCGCTGTTGTCGCCGAGGATGGGATTCCCATGAATGACGTTATTGCTTCCTATTCACGTTGCGGCCAACAAGATTCCCATAGCTAACACCTGTGTGATTTACGGATATTGAAACTCGAACGCCTTCGAGGGTAACAAGTTTCCCACTTCTGCAAAAAAACAGCTTCAGTTCAACAATACATAATGTGGACATTGATAAGTTACTGTGAATCAATGCTTAACGTGGACATAGAATATGAGCAAATCAATGATATCTCACAGATTAGAAATATACAACCTTACCTATAACTAGAGTATGGAAAATTACGTAAGCAAGAGGTGAGAAATACAATTGCATAGCCTGTGTTATATAGAAGTAGGCGAACTCCAAACTCGGAGTTGAAAACCATCTACACTCCCAACCAGGGTCAAGTTTTGAAGTTTTCATGTAAATTTACATGAATGACATCATCAATCATGCAAACACCAGCATCTCGAGGATGACATATTGTGGACGCCCTGTTGGGAAGACGAGTTATTCTTTTTGAGATTGAAGTGTTTAATCATAAATGTGATTTCTTTAGTATTTGTGACTGTTCAAAAGCTTTTACTTTTATCATGGGACTCACTGCAACCCTTTTTTCCGTGGACTTTTACCATGTGAATTTAGGTATCACATGTAGCTTTATACTTCGGAAGGAAAATCTAGTGTGGTTATATTAAAATCTTGTCTATGTGGTATACTTTTTAATTATTATTAATAATAAGGTAATCTTGCATTGAATTTAGGTATCACATGTAGCTCTATACTCTGAAGGAAATATATGTGTGGTATATTTTTTAATTATTATTAATAATGAGGTTTTTTTATGTAAGATAATAATAAGTTTGTTTATGTAAGATAGGTTTTGGTAGTCTGGTCAATAAATGTTATTTATTTATTTTTTTTAACTTCTTGACAATTTATTTCAATAGAATCACTCGATTCATTATTTTCCTAGAAATGTATTTTTGTGGTTAATATTATTAAAAATGTATGTGGTTAATATTATTAAAAATGTATATAGTTTTATCTAGTATCAAGTGCTTTCATGTAATAATATTAGTTGGATTCATAATAAGATTACTATTATAGATATTCGGTGGTTATTGAAGATATCTTTAAGGAAAAATAATTGAGTTCAAAATTGGAGGATTTACCTCTCAAATCAGTTGTGATGAATCTCTCATACTACTTTATAAACCATTCATTTGAGCTTAAGTTTAGGTGGTGGAGAACCTATGGCCTGCCTCCTTATATTTTGTTTCAAGTTGAAAAGAGGATTCATAAAGCCTTTCCTTTCAACCCTACGATTTTGTTTTTTAGGAAGGAGTTTGAGATTGTAAGTGTTGTAGTCATTTTTAAAATTTCATGAATAAAGCTAGCCTTGATGATCTCATCCACAAATTAAGGCATTGTGTTATGTAAGCTTATCTATGATTTGTAATTATTAGCACAAGACACCATTAAAATCATGTCAATAGTTGGCATCTTCAATATACAAGTCTCAATAAAATCTATTCACATGTTGGAAGTAAATGCAAGGATTATAGAATGACAAATGTGATGGGATGGATGATCAAATTAATTTATACTTTGCAAAGAAAAGGTTGCAAGATATTTCAAATATTAACAAGGTGTCACAGTCAGAAGATAACCTTGCACTTGTTGAACCACACATGGTGTGTTGAATGAGAATGACAGTTTTAAAAACCATTGGAAAAGCATCCATGTACCACTCATAAATTGTTATGCTCTTGACCTGCGAGAAATTCCAGAATACCAAATATGCAAAGAAATACAACCCAGAACATTGAACAAAATGAGAAAAGCAACAAGTATTTTATTATTAAGAGATGAAAGCAGTGTTCACTTGCCTCTTTGATGGGGCAACCTCCAACATAGCAGAGCTCAATTACAAAATAAGAGTCGATATATCTCAATGGGGAGTCTCTATCCTTTATATAGGACTCATAAATACAATACCATGGGTCATTACCATGGTTCTCTCAATACCATCTATCTAATACCATGGCCCATTTGCAACTAACTGTGGTCCCTTTCTTAAATGCAGGTCAACCACTTACAATTATTAATACGAGCTTTATTGACTCTTTGACTAACTATAACTATGACTCGGCCCTATTACATAAATAAAGGGGTTAGGGTTGGACCCTAACATAAATCCCAATGAGGTTTCTTGCAATCCTTATACAATAGTTGGAAAAGTAATTAGTGGTTACTTGATTTTCAACCAAAATAAATAAATAAGGGGAATTTATCTAAATGACAAGGGAGTATTAATCCCAACTAATTATGTCGAATGGAAGTTCAAGTTCATGGTTTGAAAATATCATCTAGAAAGTTATTATTCATGGAATTCCATTAAAATTTACAAGCATAGAACCTACCAAAATTTGGAGCCCCATTTCAAATATCAAACATTATCCACTACCCCAAAGTTGTAAAATATTCACATATGCTTGTTTTTCTACTTTCATTTTAAATTTTGAATTAGTTGTAGGATTAATAGCATTCCCTATGGTTTCCAAAGAAATATGTTGTTCCTTCTAAAAACCATTTCTCACAACCCTAAAGATGAGAGCCTAATTCACCATGAACTATATATTTTCACAACCTACATTACTAGGGAAACACCATACAAGATTTTCCATGTAACGTTTGGAAACTTCAAGGATGCTTGTGATTGAATTCCCACCTAGGATTGTGTCTCTCTATGTGCCAAAATTGATAATCCTTTTTAGCAAGCCATAATGTCCATTGATTATTCTTGGATTACTTTTCCTATAACTACTACATTTATTTCTCAGATGTCAATACTATATAAGAATGTTGTACACTTGGACAATGAAAATCCTTCATTGCAATATTTAAAACCATAAAAAAATTCAAGTAAAACACATATTTCCTCATTGCCTCCGAAAAGGAGACCCTCTTCTTGAACTTACCTTTCCTTTCTAAGTCTTTTCCTTTCCAAATCCTTCTAGAGAAGCAATTTTGGTGATTTCTCTCATACTTGAATATGATGATGATAATACTGTAGATGAAGCTACCTTGGGAATGATGGAAAATATTTTTTGCTAACTCCCCAATTAAAAACACACTATGAGAAACATAAATACCATGCTTATATACGTGTTAGGGATTTATTTAGTAGATAAATATAGTGCATAAACACTACCTCTTGGATTTATATCTTGAGCATATCATATTATCCTTAATAGTGGAAGTAATGTTTCTTGAATATTTTACTTAAAAAATGAAATTGCAATGGACACTAATGGCGATAATTCTATCAAAACATTATAAAGTATCTTAAGAAATCCTACTTGGCTTGTAGGGCTCTACTAACATGCAAATATTTTATGATTGGATCATTGCTTTCTATTTAGTCTAAGAAGTTTATGATTAAGAGCTTTCCAAGATCTATAAAACCACAAAGTTAAAATAAATTACTCATGAATATCACAAAGTATGCTACCCTAATTGAGAATATATATTGTTCACTTTATCTCTTAGCAAATTCAAAGATGTATGTTAATCTAGTTGCTAGAGACAAATCCCTAATTCATAGATCTAATTATAAGTAGAATTGTGATACCTTCTCCATAATTTTCTAAAGAATCTTAACTATGCCTTAAAAATGTATCTCCAAGCATTAATGTTGTACAAGATATTACTTACTGGTTTTAGGCTTGGGATGAGAGATATAAAAGAGAGATTGACCATTCTCAAAGTAAACACTCACTTTTCCGTACATATTGTCCCTTTTTTACCTCACACCATGTACCAATTTTTTCTAATAATATTATAAATCTTTTCATGTGCATAAATAGGGAATATATCAAAAGGTATAATGGACCAATGAGTTAGGAAAGCTTCCATAGGGCATATCTTGGAAAGTATAGAAAATCAATGTATAAAAGTTTTACCTCATGTAACATGAATATCTTACTTTTATCTCCTCAAATTTTCACTGTTTAAAACATCACAAAATGGAAAAATGACTCATTCACTTCCTAAACCAAATTTTTTCTCCACTTTTAAAATGTCAATAGTACTCCCTAGGTTCTTTTGCACACTTTGAATCTCTTTGAGCTTAGATGTTTTTCAATTATACTCAAGTCACCCCTACTTGTAAAATTGGGTGAGCTAACTCATACTACATGGCTTAGTCAACTTGACATAATCTTATTTCATATGTCCTCATTGTGTTGGAGTTAGCACGAGCAACATATATCAACATATACCATTGGAAATGTCCAAGAATAATCATTTGAACCATATATCCTATGCTCCCATTTAGACTAGGTATTTAGAGTAAAAATGAATTCAAAGATAAGATATCAAATCTAGGCATCAAAAGTCCAACAACAATATTTCCAACAATCTTCATCTTACAATATTTATCTTCAACATCTATAGTCTTCTCATATCTTTCACATTAATAAAAATAATATTTCCAACAATCTTTGTTGGAGAAATGACATGAACCCACGATTTTCACAATTTCTATGTTGAGGACTGGGCTTAAATGGATATTGATCACATTAATGTCAACTAAAGAACAACCCCTAAACATGAAATACTTTAGGACAATTTTTTTTCAATTTTTACCCATAACATTAGGAATTGCCCATGGTAAAAGTAGTTTGTTTGTTTGAGTTGAGCCTAATGTAAAACTATAAATAAGTATGCAATGTTCTATGATAGGTATGGCTAATAAATGGACCATGCAAAACAAAAATTCTTGTAAATTAACTCTTTTTGTCAATTTACAACAAGTGCACTAAGGGCTTGTTTTGTGAAGGCTTCTAAGGTTAACAGTATTGGGGCCTTTGGACCTAATAAAGTATTACATGTGCTTAACATTGAGTTTGTGATTTAGGCCTTATGCCTTGTCCTCAAGCATTTGGGAATTAACAAAACCACTATCAAAACTATTAAAAATGGTGCTTGAATGTCTTAGTAATCATTTCTAGCATTGAATCAATAATAAGTGAATTTCACCAAATTGGTCACCCACTAAAACTGGAACCTCAACTAAAACCTATGAATGCCATATTTACGCCAGGAAATGATTTCAGAGCGATAATAAGGTCACAATATTATATCTCTCATGCAATGGAATTAAGGATGGTGCCTCAATGTTTTATTGATGCATATATCATCGTTAATGGAGTAGGTAGACTACATTACTCCTCTAATGGGCTTCCTGATATGCCTGTAGAATTGATAATGGATATAAGTCCTATTTAATGTGAACAAACTTGAAGTAAATCCATTTACATAGAGAATTAATATTATATATATATATATATATATATAATATTATTATTATTATATATATATATTATATTATATGATATATAGTATATATTTTGGATTAACTATTCTATTATATACATAAAAAGCCAGAGTACATTTACATGCAAGCTATCTGTGAGATCCATCTGCCAGAGATAATGGCAAGCTGGATCAACCAGGTGTATCCAGGAAAAAAAAATACCTGTTTCATGCCCTCACAGGGCGTTTGAGACCAAAAATCATTCCCACGCAGGGGAGGACCGAACTGACACCCTTGCACAATATTACCCAACCAAAAAACAGAAGACCGAACCGGAAAGTGACCGACCCTACTCCTCAACGATGGCAGATTGCAACTCAGACACATTGACACAAAAACTAGAAGACACGTGGAAGAGCCAGACGCAAATGGACAGAAGGAAATGACCGAAGAGACGAGAGAACCAGAACCACGTCTGAGCATCAAAACCTGAGACGTCGCAGCGAGCTATTCTTTCGGCTCCTCCTCCATAATTGGGCATGGTCCGTATTCCTCCTCTTCCTGCACCTTGCCTTCTGTCACCTCGGCCGCTTCAGGCTGCTTCTGGCTCCTTTCCAGTTGAGGGTCTGCATTTCCACGCCCTTCCCTTAGTCTGCCTTATGCAAGCCAGCTACTCTGGCCACGTCACTCGGGTGTTCGAAATCTGGTGGAGCACTGGAGCCGCCCTCGTCTAAGGCTTCGTCGATGAATAGAACAGAGTTGTGAGCATTAATGCGTGGACGGTTCAGGGGGCTATCAAAGGATAAAATTACAGAGCCAAAGTAAGGAGCAGACGAAGTCCCAGGTGAGTTGGCCTCCATGAATTAGCTATGCTTGATAGAACTAGCACTTCCAGGACGCGGGAAATGGCAGAAACAGTGGCAATGAGGGCAGTGGCAGGGGGTATGGGTCTCCGCTTCAGCTAAGGGCTGCGAAGATCCTCCTCGGCTAGAGCCGCGACGGCTCAGCATCCTCTGGCATTCCCTAACCATATTGACAGGGTAGTTCTGAGCATACACAACCTGAACCAGCAGGCCTGGGCGAGAATAAGATAGACTAGACCCTGAATTAGCCAGCACCAGCAATTGAACGAGAACCCCAGACCCTGGCCAAGTGTGCACAGTGATGCTAGGGCTGCCTCTGTTTATAGAGCTCCATGCTCTCCCTCGGAGGTCGCCCGCCATTAAAGAGGCCATCAATTCTGTATCAAAGCCTATCTTTGCAGCACATTCGAATGAGGTCGGGGCGTTAATGCACCCAGCCTGCCGTCCCTTTGCTGTTAAATCCACCTTCCGAGGATGTCCTGCGCCACCGCCTTCCAAGTCGCCTCTGTGCATGGTTGGCATGTGGCTGCCGTGAGACCCCCGTCCCATCACTTTATGCTGGCTAGTTGGCACCCGCATCCGGGTGGTTGGCATTGTTTTGGACCAGGTGATTGCATTCCTGAGCTTGTGCATGATTCTTTAGAATATCTAGTGTTCCTGCCTGTAGGGTGAGCTCGCTTTCCACGCCAATATTGGCCATAAAATATGCTACTTTGTTGCCTTCTCTTCTTATGTGATTGAAGGTGATGGCTTTGTTATTAAATAGTTCTTGCTCCAATGCTTCCAGTCTCACTTCCAGCCTCCAGCTCGTGGCAATTTTATTTGCATGTGAGCCATTTAGGAGATGCTTAGCCATGTTAATCAGGATTTGGGAGTCTCCTTCTACCTCTAGGGGGCTGAAGTTGTTATGCCGAGAAAGAATGAGACCTTGCCAGAGACCTTCCAACTCAGCCGAATTATTTGTGTCCCATCCGATATTTCCATAGTAAATCTGAAGAAGCTTGCCCTCATGGTTTCTGAATATTCCACCATATCCTGCTATCCCAGGATTACCTTTCGAAGCCCCATCAAAATTGAGTTTGAAGGAGTGCTCAGTTGGGGCAGTCCAGGAGACCTTGTCAGTTTTGCGGCCATTGTGCTGTGTTTTATTGTAGAGCTGCTTGGGAAGTTGTAAGTTCCAGTTTTCCCAGATGGTTTTCTCATTGTCTTGAGTTGGAAGGTCTTCCTTGTTCCAGGATCTAAGCTTCAAGGTTTCTTCTAGATTCCCACAGACCTTGCGCCAGATAACATCAATCGAAGAGTACTGATCTTTGAATATCCTTTTGTTTCGTTCTTTCCATACGTTCCATAGAAGCAGCCCAGGAAGAATGCGCCATAAGTGATTGAGAAGTTCACATTTGTATGGATTCATTGGCCAGTGTCTTAATGTATTTGTTATATCATTTGGAAGCCTACATCTTGTTTGACTTCTGAAACTTTCCTTCTCCCATATTTGGTTGGCTAAGGGGCAATCGTCCAATCGGTGTTGAGTTGTTTCCTCTTGAGATTTGCAGTTAACATATATAGAGGGGCCATGATAGTTTCTCCTTCAGAGTTTCTCCCAAGATAGAATTTTCTTGTGTCCAACCAGCCATAAAAAGAGAGAAACTTTGGGCCAAGAATCAAACCCCCAGATTTTGGACCATATAGGGTCTGGAGGGGTAGGGTCTGTGCTTATGATTTTGTAGGCCTCTGAAGTGGTGAATGCCCCTTTAGGCCGGTAGCCCCATCGCAGAATGTCTCTGTCCTCTGAGTATCTGATGCTTCTTTTGCTTAGCTCTTTTTCCAATTCGGCTATGAATGGATATGCCTCGTTTCTAGTAAGCTGGATACCTTGTTTCCACTGTTGGAATCCTTGCTCTTGTTCCTGATCCCAATACTCCCATATCTTATTCTGTTGTTGGGCCTCTTCGATGAAGTTGGGAGGGATATGAAGGAGTCCATTAAGCTTTGGAAGTTGGTTCCAGGCGTCCGTCCAGAATCTTGCAATTCGACCATTTCGAACTTCCGAAAGACTGTGCTGCTGAATCAACTGGAAGTGTTGTCTGGCTGTGTTCCATATCAGAGAACCATGGACACTGGGAGTGTATCTTATGAGTTCCTCCTGTGGCCTATGGTTGGCATACTTGGCAGTCCAAATGGAAGCCCAAGGTTTTCCAGGTTAAGAGAGCCATTGCCACCATATTTTAGCACTCATGATTGCATTACTGTGATTGGGGTCTCTCAGTCCAATACCTTCTTTTTCCTTAGTGGTACAAACAGTAGTCCATTTTACCAGTGCCGATTTACGATTGGTAGATGTGTTCCCCCAAAGGAAACCTCTTTGTAATTCTCTTAGTCGTTTTAGGACCCATTTGGGGGCTGCCAAGATTGAGAACAGATAAAGCGGCATTGCCTGTAGTAATTCTTTTATAAGCACCACTCGACTGGCCATGTTCAGGGATCTATACGTCCAGAGGTTGAGACGCGTTTCAAGCTTTTCCAGGAGCCTACACCAAGCGGAATGATTAATGGCTGAAGCTATAAGGGGGGGCACCAAGGTAGTTGGAAGGAAGGGTAGCAATGGGGAAGCCCAGGATTCTAGAAACAGCAAGCTTGACAACCGGCAAGGTATGAAAGAAGAAGATTTGCGATTTGGACTTGTTTATACTTGTGCCTGAGGCCTCAGAGAATTCATTGAGCAGGGATTTGAATCGGGAGGCTTCCTGTACAGAGGGATAGCCGAAGAGCATGTTGTCATCAACGAACTGCTGGTGGGTTATTACAGGGGAGTTGTGAATGGAAAGGCCTTTGAGCTGATGAGTAAGATGGGATTGCTTGATGAGACGACCTAGGCTTTCAATCATCAGGATGAAGAGAAAGGGGGAGAGTAGATTGCCCTGCCTGATTCCCCGAGAGGGCCTGAAGGGCTGCGACGGGTAGCCATTGACAAGAATAGAGAAAAAGGAGGAAGATAAAAGACTCATAATCCATCGAACCCACATGTGATAAAAACTGAAAGAATTAAGCATTTTTTGTATATAGGTCCAGCTGAGCTTATCGAAAGCCTTAGAAAGATCCAACTTTAGAATCATACCTGGCTGCCTTGCTTGCTTGAGAGAGTGAATGATCTCGTGCGTGAGGATTATGAAATCCAGAATCTGTCTTCGTTCAACATACCCCGTCTGTTTAGGAGAGATAAGCAGAGGTAGAAGAGGTTTCAACCTGTTGGCTATTACCTTGGAAATCACCTTGTAAATGACATTGCATAGGGTAATCAGTCGAAACTTATCAGGCGCAGTGGGCTCCTCTTCTTTTGGGATTAATGCTATGAAGGTGGAGTTAAGAGACGGTAGTAGCCAGTGAAGAGCTCTTGATTCCTCCACTACCTCCCAGACCTCAATTTTGATCATGTCCCAAAAAGAATGAAAAAAAGTTGTGGTGAAGCCATCTTGTCCTGGAGCTTTGCCTTCTTTGAGTTAAGACATAGCAGTATCCACCTCCTGAGTTAGAATAGGTCTTAGAAGTAGTTCATTGTGCTCCTCAATTATGAGTTTTGGCACATGTTGGATAATTCTGTCTATGGCTGCTCCCCTGTCCACGTTTGGCTCTTGGTGAACCTCCTTGAAGTGTATTAAAAATTCCTTCTCAATTTCCTCATGCTGTTTAATTCGTGTCCCATCTTGCTTTTGGAGGAAAGGAATATTGTTGTGAATTCTACGTTGCATTGTTGTTCTGTGAAAGAACTTGGTATTCCGCTCTCCCTCTTTTAGCCATCTGTTTCTAGATTTCTGCTTCCATAGTATCTCTTCCTGCTTCCTTCTTTCTTCCAACTGTTTGTGAATGCTTTGCTCTTCCGCCAGTCTCTCTTCTGTGTGACCTTCTGTGATTATTCTTTGATGAAGGTTGGCCAAGTTTCTCATTAAGTTCTATTGCTCTTTGAAGATGTTTCCAAAGGTCTCCACATTCCAACGCTTTAAGTGATACTTGAGATTTTTTAATTTCTGTTGTAATTGATACATTTTGGATCGTTCAAGCGGTATAAAGGCTTTCCATGTGGATTGGACGAAGTCCTTGAAATCCAGGTGGGTGAGCCAGAATCCTTCAAAGCGAAAAGTTCACCCTGTGACATTGCCTAGACGTTGCCACTGAAGGGAGATCGGCCAATGATCCGATCTCAAATGGGGAAGGATTGCCGCTGTGATATCCCCTCCTATCTGGATCGAGTTGTCTGAGACAAGGAATCTATCAAGTTTAGAAGCTATTTGGTGTTTTCCCGCTCTTTTGTTACTCCAGGTATATTTGCCATTGCAAAATTGCAAATCAATAAGAGAGGCATTGTTGATGAAGTCTTTGAAGTAATTAGTTTCCTGGTCCAACCTGTTTCTTCCGCCTAGCTTTTCCTCCAGCTTGGTGATCATGTTGAAGTCTCCTCCAATGATCCATAGAGGGTGTGTTCTGTGGATGTTCAAGGTTTCTATTGTGTTGAGTAGATCCACCTTTTTCCTTGCGTCTTGCGGGAAATAGACATTGGAGAGGAGCCCATGCACATTGGTACCTAGAAGATGAAAGTTGGCTTGTATGAAGTGGTGAGAGGCATGAAAGTCTGAGAGGGATAACACTTTCCTGTCCCAAGCAATGGAAAGCCCTCCCAAGGCTCCTGAGGCGTCCACCACTACTATTTGACAGCCTGTCCAAGATTTAGAAAGGATGCTTTCTAAAGTAGCACTGTTACATTTAGTTTCTTGCAGGAAACAAATTTGTGGCTTTTCCATCTTTATCATGTTTTTTAGGATTCTGAGTTTTCCTGGGCCATTTAGCCCCCTTAAGTTCCATGAGATGAGCTTCATTATTCAACAATTGTGGACAGTTTGTAGTACTTCGTCAGCTTTCCATACCTGCCCAAATCTACCAGGATTTTCCCAACTTCTATAGTTCGCTGGAGCTCTGTTTTCCGTCCTCTTTTTTTGAAATCTTTTGTTCTGAGCCCACCATCCCAATGGCTTCCTGGTTGGATGCCAAGTTGTCTTTGCGGGTATGCTTTTGAAATTACCACTTCCAGCTTGCTTAGCTGGATTTCTGTGATTTTGTCATAGTCCCTTCTTTTACAGGCCATTTCTAGTTGGAAGATATCTAGTCCTTCCATATTTATGCTTTCTGGTTCCTCATCCATTTGTTGCACCTGATTGCCTCCAGCTATGGAGGGATCTATGCTCTGGGTTTGATCTGTTATTCCATCTACTTCCATATCATTTGTTTTCTCTTTTGGCTCTTTTTGGCTGATGGTGGGGTCGACTTCAACATCCTTGAGAGGTTGGGACTCAGGGGGATAATCCGGGGGAGGAGGGTGGGGAGAAACATCGTTGAGAGGTGGAGTGATCATATGGTTTGGACCTGGATCCTCAGAGGCTTGGGCTAATATTTCAAAGCTATTACTGGTTGAGGGTGTGCTAACAGAGTTAGGCATGGACATTTTCCCGGCCGAGGGCTTATTTACATAGAGAATTAAATAAATCAAATATTCCAAATAGTTCATATAGGCTTATTCCAATTTATGATTAGCTAGAGGATTAATTTGTAAGTAATGGGAGCCATACTGAGAGATTTAAGGCTACTGATATCATCCAATGAATCACATTATGTAAAAAAAGTTCTTTGATTTTGTGTTGCATAGTTTTCTCCTTTGTAAGCTCTAATTCATTTAATGGTGTTCACAAATTCCGAGATAGAATTAGAGGATACTTTATATATAGTGTAACAATGTCAAAGGAGCAATTGTTCATTCTCTACAAATTTATTAGTTATGAAGGTAGGCATGAAACTATTTTTTTCTACCATATTAGGATTTTGATGCATTTTCTAAAGGGGAAGGAGATAATTTTAGCCTACTAGTTGACCAATAGCCCTAGAATAATGGCATTTAATATCTAGAAGAATTATAGGAATCTTGACAAAGCCTTATATTAGTTTGGGTTAATCAAAATTCTTGTTGAGGAAAAAAAAATTAAGAAGTGACAATTGGGAACCTTGTTTAGTAATAAATTATTTTATTGAGGCATTAGAAGAAAAAAATATTTGTCCAGAGAGAAAAGGAAGAAGAGGTAGGTTTTTTTCAAACCCTTACCCTTAAGAAGAAAATAAAGAAGTCAAAGAAACTCTAGTAGAGAGGGCACACTGGAATCATAGAGACAAAAGAAATTTTAAGACTAGAGTCTATGATGATATTGGAAGACAAAGATGCTACTGAAATAGAAGATGCCATAAAATCAATGCTACTCCAGAAAGGATGATTGTTGAAAATAAGATATGAAAGGAAGAAGAATAAAAAGGATCATGCTAGAACCAAAATGAAAGGCAACAAAAGAAATTACGAAGAATCCATGGGAAACTACAAGAAAAACCATTGTGATATCTAAACTGAAGCAAAAGAGCATTAAAAGGAATATTCTGCAAGGAATGAAGACACCAAAAGACAAAACAAATGTAGAAGCATCACATGAAGCATGAAAAATGTAGACAATGTTGTTTCATTTGAGAATTTGAAAGTTGCAGAGCTAAAAGAATCAGAAAGATTAGCAACAAATATTGAAAGAAAACGTTCAAAGGTCTATGAAACTTAGCAACATATCTATTATTATTATTTTGATAGTCTAGATCAAGAAGCACAAAAAGAAGAGGTAAAGGATCCCTCTCCTATAGTCTAACGGTCAATGGAATTTAGAAACATATCTATTTTTTTTTTATTGATTGGATCAAGAAGCACAAAAATAAAAAGTGAAGGATCCCTCTGCTACTCTTGAGTGTACTTTCAACAGTGATATTCCAACATCTACCAGTCACAATCCTATACATAATAACGATTTAACTTTTTCTAGGGATAAAGATAATATTATAAAATTAAAAAAAGAAATAACTCAATTAGAAATCCTAGAGAAACATGTGAAAGGGGAAAATGAGAATCTCAAAGAAAAGAATCATAAGATAAAAAAGTGAATGTATTATTGGTATCGCAAAAACTCTAGGCTAAAGAAGACAAATAAAGTACTCGAACAAAAAATCAAGGGTTTAAAGACAAAGATGTTAATGAAGAATCCAACGTGGTCCATTTCCATGATAAAGAAAGGAGCCATAAGTAACTTAGATATTTTGATCCGAGTTGCTAAAACTATCTTCTGAATTGCAGTATTATCCAAATTTTTAAAAACTTTCTAACTTGCATGTGGGCTTGCAACACCCTAAGAACTCGAAAACGTTGGAAAATGTTGATAGAAAAAAAATGACCTCAACAACATCAAGGAGTGATCCAGTGGCTCCAGAGAGACATACAAGACAAAGAGGGCTTATGAACGCTCAAAAATCAAAGCGCTCAGAATGACTTCAACCTAGGATCGGAGCGTGGATCTTGTCCTCCTGATCACGAAGGTGTGAACGGTTCGTCAATCCGAGCTCGTAAGAGGGAAAACGAGCCAGTAAATGTTTTGGTCAAAGTTGAAGTGTGGGCCAGGTTTAAGTGTCCTACAATTTGACCAACCCCGAGGCATAAACCTAGCTCCCAAAATTGGTCTAAATTGCGAAAATCGTAAATGAGAAATTTCATAACAAAAATATTTAAAAAATAACATTAAATTATATATTAATTATTTAAATATAGTCTCAACTATCTTATGTACCGAATTAGTGTTTATATTAATAAAATATATTCTAAAACTAAAATAAAAGGATAAAAATTTATATATTAATAATTTATTTTAATATCAATGTTAAAGATAAAAGTGCAATAATTATCATTTTATATAAATTTTCAAATTGAATATATAAATCTCTAATATTAAAATTCACGTAGTCTAACAAGGTGGAGGAGTTGCTCGGAAAGTTATGGAAATTCCAATTATATTTAAAGAAAATGTGGCAATGATTTTTGTAAATCCAAATTATAATGTTAAACTTCAAAATTTTAGGTGTCCTAGACATTTTTGATGGTGATGAATCTATTTCCACCATCAAAAACACAATTTAAACATTGCCTCTACAAGATTTTTTGAATTTTTTTTGGGCAGATTCCGGCCACTTTTGGCCGCCCGGGCAATTCCTCTGCCTCGTTAGACAACTCCATTAAAAATTCTAAAATATGTTGATAAATTACAACTACTAACTTGTATTTTTTAAAATATCTATTAATAGTTTATGGGATTTTAGATAAAGAGTGATGGATGTATATGACAATAATATAGCCTCACCATTTCCAAACTTAAACAAAATTCTCATATAATATTAAATTAATAAGTAATTTTATGAAAATTACTTGAAAAACTTAAATTATATTATCTTAATAATGCAGAACAACAATTATATAGTACGTGAAATCTGAAATTTTAAAAGATAAAATTAATTAATTAAATTTATGAAATTAAAAATAAAATAATAAAACTTCCTTATAGTGTGAGTTCTGACCGCTGCAGTAACTGTTAGCGGAAAGGATCACATCCATTCATTTAACCATAATGTGTATTCCACAAATAATATCCGTACATCACTATCATAAAAAATAATAACAAATAAACAAAAAAATAGAATTTAATAAAATAACATTTTGGGGTCAGGTATTATAAAAATTTGTTGAAGCTTGATTTTCATGTTTTCATGTACTATATTGAACTCATGTATTAATGGGTGGGCCGGCCACAGGCAACTTTTAGTATTAGTCTCTTAAATTTATTATTCCATTGGATTTATAATATCCATCACTTAGATTTATTAATTTAAAAATTCATATTCCTAAAGTATAATATTATTCATATATTTTATCATATTAATCATTAAATTTAATATAAATTCATTAAATAAAAAGCCGTAACTTGAAGCTGGGTAGCATGTGAGTGTCGGTGGCAAGTGGTCCTCTGTTAATCAAATCAAAAGAAAAAGTAGTGTCTTTTCTGTGAAGGAAAATACGAAGTTGGGTAGCAAGTGGTGCTCTATTAATCAAATCAAAAGAAAAAGTAAAGCCTGTGAAGGAAAATCAACGCAAAGTCTTTTCTTCGAAGGGAAATCAAAAGAAAATGAATCATCTTTTTTAAAGTGACTTTCGGATTAAAGAGACAACACGCGTAATGTGAAAGAGACCACCCAAAACCTTGTATGTCAGTACACCGCGCGGGGATTACGGTGGGCGGCCCGCCCAATGCGGACCCGATCCCCACTCAAATGCGGACCCGACCCCCCCGATCCCCACTCAAATGCGGACCCGATCCCCACTCATATTATTAGAGTGAAAAATGTAAATATTTTCAAAAATCATCTTGGTTATGATTAAAGTGAAAAATTAAGATATTTTTAGTTTTTAAAAATAAGGTATAATTTTAACTTTTATAATTATTGTTTAAAAAACTATGACTCCATCATCTAGAGTATTATATTCATTTTGTTAAAATTTCAAATCGGAGCATAATCTTGCAAGCAATTCTTTTTTAGTGGACTTTTACCATAATCTTGTATGTGAATTCCTTTTTTTGGAGGACTTTTACCATAATTTTGCATGTGAATTTAGGTGCATGTGAATTTAGGTATCACATCGGAAGGAAAATCTAGTGTGGTTATATGAAAATCTAGTGTATGTGGTATACTTTTTAATTATTATTAATAATAAGGTAATTTTGTATTGAATTTAGGTATCACATGTAACTCTATACTTCCGAAGGAAAATTTAGTATATGTGTATATTTTTTAATTATTACTAATAATAAGGTCTTTTATGTAAGATAATAATATGTTTGTCTATGTAAGATATTTTGGTTTTGGTAGTCTCGCTAATAAATATTTTTTATTTTTTTATTTTTTGAGAATTTATTTTAATAGAATCACTTTATTTATTATTTTTTTAGACATGTATTTTTGGTGGTTAATGTTATTAAAAATGTATATAGTTTTGTCTAGTATCAAGTGTTTTCATGTAATAATATTAGGTGGATTCATAATAAGATTACTATTATAGATATTTGGTGGCTATTGAAGAAATTTTTAAGGAAAAACAATTGAGTTCAAAATTCTAGGATTTACCTTTCAAATCAGTTATGATGAATCTCTCATACTACTTTATAAACCATTCATTTGAACTTAAGTTGGGGTGGTGGAGAACCTATGGCCTGCCTCCTTATATTTTGTTTCAAGTTGAAAAGAGGTTTCATAAAGCCCTTCCTTTTACCCCTACAATTTTGTTTTTTAGGAAGGAGTTTGAGATTGTAAATATTGTAGTCATTTTTAAAATTTCATGAATAAAGGTAGCCTTGATGATCTCATTCACAAATTAAGGCATTGTATTATGTAAGCTTAGCCATGATTTGTAATTATTAGCACAAGGCACCATTAAAATCATGTCAATAGTTGGCATCTTCAATATACAAGTGTCAATAAAATCTATTCACATGTTGGAAGTAAATCCAAGGATTATAGAAAGACAAATGTGATGGGATGATCAAATTCATGTATACTTTGCAAAGAAAAGGTTGCAAGATATTTCAAAGATTAACAAGGTGTCACAATCATAACATAACCTTGCACTTGTTGAACCACACATGGTATGTTGAAGGAGAATGGTAGTTTTAAAAACAATTGGAAAAGCCTCCATGTACCACTCATAAATTGTTATGCCCTTGACCTACGAGAAATTCCAGAATACCAAATATGCAAAGAAATATAACCTAGAACATAGAACAAAATGAGAAAAACAACAAGTATTTTATTATTAAGAGATGAAAGCAGTGTTGACTTCCCTCTTCGAGGGGGCGACCTCCAACAGAACAGAGCTTGATTACAAAATAAGACTCGATATATCTCAATGGGGAGTCTTTATCCTTTATATAGGATTCATAGTTATTGTGGCCTTCCCAAGCTATTGTCCTCGCATTAAAAATAATGTACATAGACTTTTAAAGAGACAACTAGTCACTGTACTATTTCAAAGGAGTTATTCTTCTTAGACACCCATGCATTGTGGCCATATCTCCTCTTAGACACCCACTTATTGTGGCCTTGCCAAGCTATTGTCCTCGCATTAAAACTAATGTACATAGAGTTTTCAAGAGACAACTACTCACTGTACTATTTCAGAGGAGTTATTCTTCTTAGACAATGACGCTTTGTGGCCATAACTCCTCTTAGACACCACTTATTGGGGCCTTGCCAAGCTATTGTCCAAAATACCATTTTTTAGAATTTATTTATCAGTGTGCTAAACTCAAAAATCTTTCTAAGCAAGCTATGATGTCCTCCTCAATAAGTAATGACGTCCCATGATTGTTTCCCAATTATTTTTACTCTAACTACATCTCTATTTTTATTTTCAAGATGTCAATACTTTCTAAAAATACTTAAAAACAATGAAAATCCCTCGTCACAATATTTAAAACTCTAATAACAATTCAAGTAAAACACATATTGTCTCATTACCTCCTAAAAGCAGTCGCTCCTCTTGAAATTTTCTTTCCTTTTGAAGTTTCTGTCTTCTCAAAGACTTCTAGAGAAGCAATTTTGGTTATTTCTTTCGTACTAGGATATTGTAGATGAAGCTATGTTGGGAATGATGGAATATATTTTTTGGCTAATCCCCCATTAAAAACGCATTATGAGAAATATAACTACGACGCTTATATGCATGCATGTTAGCCATTTATTTGATATATGCCTATTTGGATGTATATTTTGAACTTATACAAATTATCCTTAATTATGGAAGTAGTGTTCATTGAATATTTCATTTAAAAAGAACAAATTGCAATGGACCTTAACCCCATTGTTGAATGGTGATAACTTTGTCAAAATATTAGAAAAACCATGAAGAAAGTCTACTTAGCTTATAGGGCTCCACTAACATGCAAATATTGCATGATTGAATTCCGTAATATCCAAACATCAAAATTTTAATGAGATATGGTACACTCTAGGTGTTCTAATGAAATTCTTGCACTAAAAACAACTAACACAATAAAGATCTAAGAATGCAGCCTCTTCTTTATGTAAATAAATAGAAACAAAAATACATGCCCATACAAGATCTACTAAAGCCCGTGCCTTGGCATGTATGGCTGCCCATCAATAAAGAAATTAAATAAATTGAAGCACAATCGTAGATCCTAGATGGATCCACTACACAAATTACTCCCATGGGTATTCATACCTAGGATCAACTAGAACTAGCCTTGCCAAGTTCACAAACAAAGCCAAATAAATAAATAACTCTCCCATAGATAAAACAAAGGCAAATACCATGATATTATTTATTGTTATGATTTGATAGGCCATAGTTAGAAAATGTTGAAATTTTAATGCCCCATTAAAAATGGGATACTTCAGTTTTGTGGTTTATTTTTAAGTTTTTGTTGCAATGGGACAAGTTGTCTTAGGCGATGATTTCAAAAGAGCTATACTTTTAGCCTTTAAAATAAAAATTAATCTTGGTACAATGGATATATCAATACCCTTTATGGTGTAAATCAGATTTGGTAATAATTAGATGATATATAGCCATCCCCAGATACTTATGTTGGTCCATTTCACTCACCTAAAATCAATCAATATTTAAGAAAAAAACTCGAAATAGTATCATCTTCTATGAAGGCAACCCAACTTATTTTTGAAGTTTTATCTTGATCTAGGGAGTTTTATCCATCTAAACTAGAAGATATTTCAACTGATGAAAAATATTGGCTCAGATTAGGTAAGCTAACCACTCATGTTGGTAGCTTTAAGACTCAGACTATCATTCCTTCATTATGATATTTGAAAGAACCAAATTTAAGGAATGGAGATTCTCCTTAGGAAATTATTATATTTTCTTTTATGTAGCCTTGAAAGGCAACCCGGTGCAGGAAGGATTTGGCGGGGGGGGGGGGGGGAGGGGGGCAAGGGGTTCATTTATCACCGTGATGAAAAAATAGACTTGAAATGTACTTGGGGAGAAGGTAGGGAAATAAACAACGAAGAAAAAACATTAATCCTTTGATAAGAATTGGATATCACAATATCAAGGGTGATTCCTCAACTAATAGTCTTTGGTGATTCAATGATAATCATTCAAAATTTTCCCAAAATAAAAGATCAATCAATAAAGGACCTGACTCTCATGTATTTTTAGATTTGGTTTCAAATTTAGAAGTTTGACACCATTTATTTCTACCACATTAAAAGGGAAAAAAATCAATGTGTAGATGAACAAGCCAACAAAGGAGTAATTATAGTACAAGAGATAATAATTCATGATCAAGGAGATCCACATTTATTTCACATACCATGATACGTGAATTAAATACAAAAGGGATCAACGTGGATCATATAAAATCTTAGGGGGTTTGATCAGACTGGTATCAAGGCTTTATAGGATACTTAATGACAATTTTGTTCCCATTATGGTGAAGATACTTGACGGACGATCATGTTGCAAGTTAGATCATGGTGGGAGATCAATCGACTAAGAGAGTGAGACAAATAAAGGCATGCTTATGGACATGTGGTCTATTACTTTATGTGCATTAATATTCTACATTGAGGAAGAGCATGCTGATGTAACACAACCTTTCAAGCAATTAATCTCACATGAGTTTGGTAGCAGGGAGGAGGATTTAGCAATGTAAATTTATGTCAAGAATGCTCAAGTATGGGATAATGGCATTGAATGCAAGGAGCCTAATATTGGAGCAGGAAGAGCCCGCATAAAGGACTATAAGTGGTGTCTTGAGGCGATGAAATTAATGTTAGTATTTGTTACATTCTAAGCATCCCACCACATGGAAAACTCAAGCAAGGAGGGTCATGGAGAGAATGTTAAGGAGAAACTAATGTCAATTATGATATATCTCTCAGCTCTTGTAGCCAATATAGGAGAGAAAGTGACATCAAAATCACATTAAGACTTCGATCTAATAACACAACAATTGGAGGAGCTACAAGTGGACATGGAGCATCTCTAGTTGACAATGGATAATTTGGCTACAAACATGGAAAATTTGACTTTAAATGTCGATGGTATTGAGTTAACAGTTGAATCAATGACTTTGGTTATTCTCAAATATGTGTATGGGATCACTGCGAGTTCTCCTTCTAGAGTGTAGGCAACAACACAACTCGACCATAGGGCTTCACTCAATGATCCTATGACATATCACATGTATTCATGGCATACTAAACAATACCCCTAATTTGACTACATATTAGAAAATTCCTCTAAAAGTCACATTATTTAACCCCATGCCAATATGAACCTAATACACATTAGTAATTTAAAAAGCCCCTACTTTTACTAGTAGTTATCAATTTTCTCATTAACATTTTTTAAACCCCTTTATATTTTTTCATTAACTTTGAGCTCCATTTTTTATACTTGCCAATAGAAAAACCCTTCACCCCCTAATATATGCCCAATATATTATGTCATTTTTTTCTCAATATATATATGTCAATATGAACCCACATGGTATGGTATTTCTCCCTGAGTGAAGCTCCCATGAGCTTGATGAGCCCCAAGAATAGGCCATGGCTATGACTCTCCCTTAATTGATGGAAGCGGATAATGATGGGAAATATGGAAGCCCACAAGTTGAAAAGGAAGGTAGCGCTAGGCTAAAAATGTTTTTGTTTTAAATGTTTTGTTAATTTTCTTAATATAATGGAGCCTTCTGGAGGCTCTACAAAAAAATATAGTCATAACTATAACTAGAAAATCTAAGGGTAATACATAAGCACATAACGATGTAACCATTAGTCTAACTAGAGTCTAGCCATCAGTGCATGACCATATCAACTACACAAATACCATGACTACATGAATGAAAAATATAACCATAACATCACTGTATACTTGACCACATACAAACATTAACATGCATAATCAAAGCATAATCGACCACACACATGCATGAACACATATGATCAAGCATGAAATATGATACTTGTAACAAAACCTACAAGAATGATACATGTAACAAAGAATGCAAGAATGTAACCAGACATATGAGAATGTAACTAAGAATGAATAATTTAACCAAGCATACAAAATGACACATGTAACTGACATATAACAATATGTATCTAGTCAT
>APFE031503411.1:45880-99741 GCA_000404065.3 Pinus taeda | reverse complement strand
CTTCTAGAGAAGCAATTTTGGTTATTTCTTTCGTACTAGGATATTGTAGATGAAGCTATGTTGGGAATGATGGAATATATTTTTTGGCTAATCCCCCATTAAAAACGCATTATGAGAAATATAACTACGACGCTTATATGCATGCATGTTAGCCATTTATTTGATATATGCCTATTTGGATGTATATTTTGAACTTATACAAATTATCCTTAATTATGGAAGTAGTGTTCATTGAATATTTCATTTAAAAAGAACAAATTGCAATGGACCTTAACCCCATTGTTTAATGGTGATAACTTTGTCAAAATATTAGAAAAACCATGAAGAAAGTCTACTTAGCTTATAGGGCTCCACTAACATGCAAATATTGCATGATTGAATTCTGTAATATCCAAACATCAAAATTTTAATGAGATATGGTACACTCTAGGTGTTCTAATGAAATTCTTGCACTAAAAACACCTAACACAATAAAGATCTAAGAATGCAGCCTCTTCTTTATGTAAATAAATAGAAACAAAAATACATGCCCATACAAGATCTACTAAAGCCCGTGCCTTGGCATGTATGGTTGCCCATCAATAAAGAAATTAAATATATTGAAGCACAATCGTAGATCCTAGATGGATCCACTACACAAATTACTCCCATGGGTATTCATACCTAGGATCAACTAGAACTAGCCTTGCCAAGTTCACAAACAAAGCCAAATAAATAAATAACTCTCCCATAGATAAAACAAAGGCAAATACCATGATATTATTTATTGTTATGATTTGATAGGCCATAGTTAGAAAATGTTGAAATTTTAATGCCCCATTAAAAATGGGATACTTCAGTTTTGTGGTTTATTTTTAAGTTTTTGTTGCAATGGGACAAGTTGTCTTAGGCGATGATTTCAAAAAATCTATACTTTTAGCCTTTAAAATAAAAATTAATCTTGGTACAATGGATATATCAATACCCTTTATGGTGTAAATCAGATTTGGTAATAATTAGATGATATATAGCCATCCCCAGATACTTATGTTGGTCCATTTCACTCACCTAAAATCAATCAATATTTAAGAAAAAAACTCGAAATAGTATCATCTTCTATGAAGGCAACCCAACTTATTTTTAAAGTTTTATCTTGATCTAGGGAGTTTTATCCATCTAAACTAGAAGATATTTCAACTGATGAAAAATATTGGCTCAGATTAGGTAAGCTACCCACTCATGTTGGTAGCTTTAAGACTCAGACTATCATTCCTTCATTATGATATTTGAAAGAACCAAATTTAAGGAATGGAGATTCTCCTTAGGAAATTATTATATTTTCTTTTATGTAGCCTTGAAAGGCAACCCGGTGCAGGAAGGATTTGGCGGGGGGGGGGGGGTGGTGAGGGGGGCAAGGGGTTCATTTATCACCGTGATGAAAAAATAGACTTGAAATGTACTTGGGGAGAAGGTAGGGAAATAAACAACGAAGAAAAAACATTAATCCTTTGATAAGAATTGGATATCACAATATCAAGGGTGATTCCTCAACTAATAGTCTTTGGTGATTCAATGATAATCATTCAAAATTTTCCCAAAATAAAAGATCAATCAATAAAGGACCTGACTCTCATGTATTTTTAGATTTGGTTTCAAATTTAGAAGTTTGACACCATTTATTTCTACCACATTAAAAGGGAAAAAAAATCAATGTGTAGATGAACAAGCCAACAAAGGAGTAATTATAGTACAAGAGATAATAATTCATGATCAAGGAGATCCACATTTATTTCACATACCATGATACGTGAATTAAATACAAAAGGGATCAACGTGGATCATATAAAATCTTAGGGGGTTTGATCAGACTGGTATCAAGGCTTTATAGGATACTTAATGACAATTTTATTCCCATTATGGTGAAGATACTTGACGGACGATCATGTTGCAAGTTAGATCATGGTGGGAGATCAATCGACTAAGAGAGTGAGACAAATAAAGGCATGCTTATGGACATGTGGTCTATTACTTTATGTGCATTAATATTCTACATTGAGGAAGAGCATGCTGATGTAACACAACCTTTCAAGCAATTCATCTCACATGAGTTTGGTAGCAGGGAGGAGGATTTAGCAATGGAAATTTATGTCAAGAATGCTCAAGTATGGGATAATGGCATTGAATGCAAGGAGCCTAATATTGGAGCAGGAAGAGCCGCATAAAGGAATATAAGTGGTGTCTTGAGGCGATGAAATTAATGTTAGTATTTGTTACATTCTAAGCATCCCACCACATGGAAAACTCAAGCAAGGAGGGTCATGGAGAGAATGTTAAGGAGAAACTAATGTCAATTATGATATATCTCTCAGCTCTTGTAGCCAACATAGGAGAGAAAGTGACATCAAAATCACATTAAGACTTCGATCTAATAACACAACAATTGGAGGAGCTACAAGTGGACATGGAGCATCTCTAGTTGACAATGGATAATTTGGCTACAAACATGGAAAATTTGACTTTAAATGTCGATGGTATTGAGTTAACAGTTGAATCAATGACTTTGGTTATTCTCAAATATGTGTATGGGATCACTGCGAGTTCTCCTTCTAGAGTGTAGGCAACAACACAACTCGACCATAGGGCTTCACTCAATGATCCTATGACATATCACGTGTATTCATGGCATACTAAACAATACCCCTAATTTGACTACATATTAGAAAATTCCTCTAAAAGTCACATTATTTAAGCCCATGCCAATATGAACCTAATACACATTAGTAATTTAAAAAGCCCCTACTTTTACTAGTAGTTATCGATTTTCTCATTAACATTTTTTAAACCCCTTTATATTTTTTCATTAACTTTGAGCTCCATTTTTTATACTTGCCAATAGAAAAACCCTTCACCCCCTAATATATGCCCAATATATTATGTCATTTTTTTCTCAATATATATATGTCAATATGAACCCACATGGTATGGTATTTCTCCCTGAGTGAAGCTCCCATGAGCTTGATGAGCCCCAAGAATAGGCCATGGCTATGACTCTCCCTTAATTGATGGAAGCGGATAATGATGGGAAATATGGAAGCCCACAAGTTGAAAAGGAAGGTAGCGCTAGGCTAAAAATGTTTTTGTTTTAAATGTTTTGTTAATTTTCTTAATATAATGGAGCCTTCTGGAGGCTCTACAAAAAAAATATAGTCATAACTATAACTAGAAAATCTAAGGGTAATACATAAGCACATAACCATGTAACCATTAGTCTAACTAGAGTCTAGCCATCAGTGCATGACCATATCAACTACACAAATACCATGACTACATGAATGAAAAATATAACCATAACATCACTGTATACTTGACCACATACAAACATTAACATGCATAATCAAAGCATAATCGACCACACACATGCATGAACACATATGATCAAGCATGAAATATGATACTTGTAACAAAACCTACAAGAATGATACATGTAACAAAGAATGCAAGAATGTAACCAGACATATGAGAATGTAACTAAGAATGAATAATTTAACCAAGCATACAAAATGACACATGTAACTGACATATAACAATATGTATCTAGTCATACACTCATAATTTCATGCTTCACACAATGACATCCTTATTCCCATGTCGACATCAATACGACCAGGACAAAAAACATGAATATTCAACAAGAACATAGACCACAAGGGTGACTGACACATGTACAATAGACATGAATGAATTACAAACACATTCACTCAAGAAGAGCATAACCATGCTATGATACCAATATGTAACCACCCTCCTCCCACATTTACCCAAGTAACTGGCCAACCGAGGTAAATGTGTGACATGAGAGGAAACTATGAAGGGACTCAATCTCCTTGGCAAGCTTAAGGAAATGGAATCAATGGAACACATCAACCATATCTTCCACATCAACAACAACACCCCTAGGAGACATCTCAGCCACTCAGACATCCTGCCCTTGGGTCCCACTAATATTTTATGCCTCTTGACCTTTGGACACTCTCATGTTATGGGCATGCAAGTGTCCATGGACCTCTCAAGGCTCTCATAGACTTACAAGCCAACGTCTAGGGACTTTTCCCATCATACCTATGCCATCATATGTGGAATTCAAGGCACTTTTCTAGCCCAGAATTCGGGCCACTACAAATTACTTGTTATAACTTTCAGAATCCATTAAAGACATGATAGAAAGACTAATGAACCGAAAATCAACCTCATGACTAGGCCTGACCATCCCGAACCAAGACTGACATTTTGTCAAACACTTGGCATCAATGCAATCTACAGGTCTAGCGTACAAGACAAAGCATGAATGATTGAAAAATTTTACGAAACATGAAAAGAAGGATCACCACCTTCTCCCCTGAACTGTTATAACATCTATTAGGTCCTAAATCCTTGATTTTAACAGTTTCAAGTAAACACATGAAATGGCCATGACATGAACTAGTCAATTAACCATGCTTATAACCAACATAAAACCATGTAAATAAAAGAGATATAACAACCATTAAATCCACATATAAATAGGTGAAAAATCAAGAGAACTTAGCTTTCATTAATCATAGGAAAATATGCCCATGTTTGGGACTTCCACCTACCACACGACCATAGACATGGTTGAACCAAATATTTGTTTCACCCACTCACCCCTGTTTCATATTCCAAGCATAAATGTGGGATCTCATGGATAAACCAGTACAAAAACAACAAAAATTGATGCTTCGATCATAACTGAACCGAACTTCGAATTCCATCCAGAATCCATCACAATCCTTGAGGAATGTTTTATCTCCTTGTTTCTTAGTATTAGCCATAATCCAATCCTGAATCATTAGGCCTTAAATCGAGATCAGTCTCTGAGTCTTTACCACAATCCAAACCCGGATTAGTAGGCCCTAAACCGAGACCTCTCCCTTAGGCTTTGCTGTGTATCCCACCAAAACTGGTCAAGGGATACCTAGGCCTTTGGGAATGAACCTTGAGACCACCTCTTCCCTAGATTGTTAAATCGATCCGCCAAAACAAAGCTCAAATCTGAGATAAAAATACCAACACACCATGCCATTCAGAAAAATAGAAGGCTAGGTTGAAAGAATCTAGCATAACCTACCAAAACCATGCCACCGAGAGCAAGATAAACATACATGAACATGAAAATACATGCATATCAAAAATAGCTAGGAGATCACATATACAATATGTTACCTACAAGTATTCCTAATGAAACTACCTGGTATTTCTCTTCCTTCCTTGATCCTTGCTTTCCTTCCTTTCCCTTTGATTGATTTTCCTTCCTTGATCCAAAGTTAGAGTGCTCCAAGAAACAATAAGTGACCAAGAGTGAGAGAGAGAGAATAATGAGAGAGGTCCAAAACTTGAACTCACAAAAGGTGGCCAACTGATCCTCAGGAGCCTTCTTATTAATGAGGCCTCAATTTTCTTCATTTTCCATAAGTTTCCTTAAATTTTCTCCCCACATTCATCATGTGAACTTTCACCTTAATTTTCTCCTGATTTCCTTTATTTTCATAAACAAATGTGTTAAAAATGTCGGTTTTCCTATTAATGCCTTTTCCTTAGCCTTTTCCAATTTCCTTAGCCATAACCACATCCATTGATGCCCACTATGATATCTTTGCCCAACATTCTAGTTGGAATAAGCATCCCTTAACCGTGGTCTTATTTTACCCTTATTAAATTTTATTACGTAAAATTTTCACCAGGGTTGTTACAAAACCCTCCCCCTTGGGGAACACCATCTTCTTTGTTGAACTAAACCAACACCTCAACAAAACTACTAAAAAGAAAACATATTGCCCATGGAGCTTCATAACTTAGTTTGTTGCGGTATTTATAATGAAATACCTCTTCAAAATCTAAACATCATGACAACATGACAAGATAACAACTATACCTCTTATTAGAGCTTTATAACCTAGATCATGGTGGTATTTACATCCATATACATATATACATACACCAAAACATCAACAAAACATATGCCAAACATATACCAAACATCATACCAAAATTGCATTGCCTCAACTGGAAAACAATGAAGGATACAAGGCCCACATCTAATCCTGCATCTCCCATGTATCTTCTTCAGGCCCAAAGTGCTTCCACTACACTTTATCTTGATTTATGGATTTCTTCCTAAGCATAAGATGCTTCCACTACAATATGCAATGAGGCTCCAACTAAAACTCTCCTTCTTGCTCCACCTTCAATACAGACCAATCAATGACATGATCAACATCCTTTATTTACATCTTAAGTAAAGAAATATGGAAAACATCATGAAATTTCACTTTTGGAGGCAATGTAAGTCGATAGGCCACTGTTCCAATCCTCTCAAGGATCTCAAAAGGTCTGCAATACCCTAGTGTTAGCTTGGCACATAATCCAATATTCAAAGAGCTATTATTGGGCTTGATGCACAAATACACATTCTCCCCAACCTGAAACTCCTTGAACACCCTGTGTTCATCCAAATAACTCTTCTATCTATGATGTTCCATGTGGCCAACATATATGGCCCAATAAGTACCTTTTTCATTACATCACTCTAGCTGGTGGGTGTATTATAACTCTGTCCATATAATGCCTTGAAAGGACTCATCCTGAATGGCTCCTAAATATAGGTTGAGAAGTCATTGTAACCAACCTCCTCCCACATCTACCCATGTAACCAGCTAACCAGGGTAAACATGTGATGTGAGAGACCACTATGAAGGGATTCAAACTCCTTGGAGACCTTAAGGAAATGGAATCAGTGGAACACATCAACCATACATTCCACATCAACAAAAACACCCCATGATACATCCCAGCTACTCAGAAATCCTTCATGTGGGTCGTACTAATATTTTAGACCTCTTTACCTCTAGAAACTCTCACTTATGGTAATTCCAGCATCCAGGGACCTCTAGATGCTCTGAAAAGCCTACAAACTAGCATCCAGGGACTTCTTCGAATAGACCTGTGCCAACATCCAAAGAATTCAAGGAACTTTTCCAGCTCAAAATTTCGGCCACTGCCCAAAACTTGTTATAACTTTTTGAATCCATCAAAGACATCATGAAAAGACCAATAAACCAAAAATAATTATCATGACTAGGCTTGGCCATCCCCAACTGGGACTCACATTCTATCAAACTCTCGGCATCAGTGCAACCTACATGTGTAGGATACAAGAAACAACATGAATGACTAAAAAATCTTATGAAACATGAAAAGACAGATGACCACCTTCCCCCTTGATCTGTTATAACATAAATTTGGTCTTGAATAAATCATTTTAACAATTTCAATTAAATACATGAAATGCCCATCACATGAACCAATCAATTAACCATACTTATAACCATCGTAAAACCATGTAAATAACAGAGATATAACAACCATGAAATCCACATATAAACAAGGTTCAAAGCAAGAAAACTTATATTTCATTAATCATATCAGGTTCAAGACTTCCACGTACCACCCAACTATAGACATGGCTGAACCAAATATTTCTTTCAGTCAACTGCCCCCATGCCATATTCTGAGCATGAATGTGGGATCTCATGGATAAGACAAAACAAAAACAACCAACGAAACCCAGAGGTTAAACCACCTCCACCCTCGCAAAACCGTGATGACAATAAAATCGGTGCTCCGATGACAACCGAATTGAGCTTGGAATGCCATTCAGAATCCATCACTATGCTTAAGGAATTTTTTGTCTCCTTGTCTCTCAATCTTTACCGCAATCCAATCATGGATCACTAGGCCCTAAATTAAGATCAATTCCTCAAGCTTTACCAAAATCCAAACGCATATCATTAGGCCCTAAACCGAGACTTCTCCCTCAGGCTTTACCGTGTATCTTGCAAAAATGAGTCAAGGTATTCCTAGGCCTTTAGGAATGAACCTTGAGACCACCTTTGCCCCAGATTCTGAAATCCATCCGGAAAACCAAAGCTCAAAGCCAAGATCAACATCCCAACAGACCATGTCATATGGAAAATGGTAAGGCTAGGCTAAAAACCATTTCCATAACCTAACAAAACCATGCCACGAACAACAAGAAAACCATACACCAACATGCAAAACCATGCATGCCAGAACCAGCTAGGAAATCACACAAGCAATATGTTACTTGCAAATATTCCTGCTAAAGTTGCATGATCCTGATATTCCTTCCTTGATCCTTTCCTTCAATCCAAAATTACGCAAGAAAAAAAAAATTACATATATAACCATAAATATAGAGATATGGAAGAAGTGACACTTTATTTCATTACTATTAGAATACTAAAATATGCTTACAAAAAAAATGGAAATAAAATAGCTCAGACAATGATAGCTTATGCCTGAGAAGAGATTTGGCAACTAGATGCCTCTGAACTATGTTAAAATTAGGCTTAACGGCCTATTTATTATTGAGCAACAAGGGAAAACCTTAAAGATCAAAAACCCTAACCCCGGGAGATAGAACACCAGGAGTTTGTGGGCCCCTTTGGGGTCAGTTGGGTAGCAATGTTCTTGGGGTTGTAACTTGGTCATATTATCTCAGTTTTGGCCCATATGATACCTTGTTGGAAAGGTCTCTCTAGAGTACTATAGGTTTTTTGGCTATCCACCTACTCTGCAACTAGAAAACACCATTTAGGCAGTCAAAAGTTCTCTAAATGTTCAGGACTTTAACAAAATTTCTAAAAATAGAAATGTTCAAATAAACAAGGAAACAGATGAAACTGACAACATGTCTAGGTGGAATAGGTGGGTTTCCACCAATATCCACCTGTATCAGTCCTTCCCCCTTAGGAAGTCATGGTTCCCATTGTGTTGAGTGCCTCCATGAGATGGGGAAACATCTGTTGAACTTTGTACCTGGTGAGCCACTTTCCTTGGTGTAAGAGTTGGCCATCTTTGACAACCTAATACAGTTGGATCTTCTTCTAGCAAGTGTTCTTGATCTGTGTGTCCATGCTCTAATCAGTTGTGGCATGTTCTATGTAGTATGGGTTTAACTCTATTGGACTGAGTTGTTTTGCAATGTTTGATGTGTCTAGCAATGGTTGAAATATGGTCGAAGGCAGTCCATATTGAACACTTGAGTAGGCCAAGGAATCATGGAATGGGTAGCTCAAACACATTGTCCCCTACTCCCTTAGTGATGGTTTGAGGCCCATATCAGAGAAAATGAAGCTTGCAGTGGGGTCCAGTGAGGCACTCCTTTTGCAAATGTAGCCAAACTTTGTCACCAAAAAGGAACATGTGTGGAACCCGAGGTTTTGATCGTGGTACTACTTGTACTTAGCACCGACATTGTCCAATATATCATGGAACTACTGGCAGATGTGTTAAATGTTCTTAATGAAGTTCCTATCCTCAGCAGCTTCAGAATAGATGTGATTTGAATCTACCTGAGTAGCTACAAATGCTATGGCCACATGAATGGGACATAATGGATGAAATCCAAACTCTACCTGAAATGGGTTGTGGTTTTTAAGTTGTGGAGAGCTTTGTTGTAACTGTACTAGATATAGGTGATGCTTTCATCCCATATGCATCGATGCTTCAAGTTGTACATGCTTAGAATGTGTATGATCATCTTATTGACGACCTCTATTTGGCCATTAGTTTAGGGATGGAAAGTCGTGGACTCAGTAAGTTTGGTATCCAACATCAACCAGAGACTTGACCAAAATGCAGTTAGGAATCTATTGTTCTGATCTAAGATAATGGACTGTGGGATCCTGAAGTGTACCCTTACTCAGAAAAGAGTTTAGAAGTGGCATGTGTTGTGATACTCTTCTTGTGGGGCTCCATAATGGCCATCTTAGAGAATTTGTCGGCGACCATGAAAATGAAATCATTGCCATGCTTAGACGAAGGAAGGCCCAAGATGTAATGCATGGATATTGATTCCAAAGGTTGACTAGGAGTAGGAAGAGGAGTATATAGGTCTTTCTTATTGATGGTTGGTTTGGTAATGGCACAAACAGTGTAGGATTTAATGTACCTCCCAAAATCCTAATGAAGGTTTGGCCAGTAAAAATAGTTTGATGCAAGAGCATCTAACCCCTTCTTTAATAAAAAAAAAGGGAAAAAAGAATCTAAAGTGGAGCAAGGAGGCTATGGACAGAGCCTTATTATCGTTATAGAGAATTGCTGGGGAATTATTATGGTCATCTGCACGATTGTGGCTTTCAGTATGGGGGCGGTCCTTACTGGCATTGTCCTTCTGACTACGAATTTTACAGGCCTAAGTTTAGGAATTATGAAGGAGATTGTAGAGATTTTAGGTCTTACACCTATGCTCCTCTGCCTTCTTCCTTTATGTACAGTTGACCTTTCAATTCCAATGAACAATTCCGGAACTCAGATGATTACCCGATGAGATTTGTACCCGCGACTGGTTATGATCGCTTTGGGCCTTATCCCTTTGAACGACATTGCCGCGGGTGCCCGAATCACATAGCTTACCCTAAGCCAGTTGAGAGGATAAGTGATGACGTTGTTGATGAAAAACAAAGTAAGAATTCAAAGGACAGTGATGGTAAATCGATGACGGATGATACCAAGAAAAAGAGGTCGGAGAATTTGCAGAAACTTCCAGAACCGGTTGTCTTGATTCCGAAATATTTGTCTGATCGTAATGAGGAGAGACTTCCGGTGTATTCAGTTCCTTGGAACAGAAAATCCACAGAGGGTGATCGAGAACAGTCGTTTTCCAGTTATTGGATTCCTTTGGATTCGAACACAGGATCTCGTGATCTGAAAACTGAAGATGAAATTTGCAAGTTACCATCATTTCCCATCTTTTGGATTACGAGAAAGTTTGAAGGAGAAAAATAGGAAAATCTGCTTTAAAACAGATTTAAAGTGGAATTAAAGCAGATATGTCTCGATAGACGTACTATTGTTAACAGCCATGCACACATTTTGGAGAGCTTTCGTTGGAGAAAAGTAAGGAGAGGATCTAATCAATCCTTCCTATCTAATGCATCTTATATGAATGTAATGTGATAGGGTGTATTATATATCTGTTAGTGAGAAAAATGTAGTCGAGCGTGAGCTCGTTTCTAAGGCTCGAAGGCCTTAGTATGTAACTGTTCTGTATAAGAAATAGAAGCATGTTCTAGTGTATGTTGTGTACGCTTATGTGCATTTTATAATTGGGTTAACGCTTATGTGTGTTTTATAAATGAGTCAAAACCCGTGTTGCAAGTTTTTTGATCGACATTGATCACTTTAAAGATCGATGGCGATCTAAAGAGGAGAGTTGTGTTAAAGCCCTGAAGAAGATTTTCGCAGATTGTGTAGCGATGCAGGCTTCTCCAAACTCGAGACCCGTGATTTGCTTGCGATGATGATTAAGGAATGATCGATATTTAAAGAGATCCACGGTTTAAAAATTAAAAGGTTTAAAGTTTTAAAATGCTTCCAACGAGACTTGCGGACCATAACCCACAGGTCAAGGATCGAAATTTATACATGAAAGGGGATTTTGGCAAATACCCAAGATCTCTTTTCATCATAGTTCTACAGGACTAATAATTTTTTCTCTACCTCAAAATGTCCAGTGACTTGACTGTAGTGTGCATCCCAAATGATCTTGACACAATCACTTGAGGGAACACAAATGTGTCCCACGTGGAATAATTCTGCAACTTAGAGTTGAAAAATTGGAACTTTTTTACCTTCCATGAGTTTCTAGTATGTGTTACCGAATTCTAGATAGCTCTGGTAAAGATGTGGCCAGCCTGAAGTATCATGCCCACAAGAGTTGAGCACAGTGATTAATTCCATGACTGGTGGTCAGGTAAGGCATTCTAAAACATTATTGGTGTTGCCCTTCTTTTACTTAATGTTCAAATGGAATTGTTGCATGTTTGTGAACCATTTCTGATAGCGATCACTCTGCAACTTCCCTTATGTCTATATGAACTTGAGGGGTTGGTGGTCTGTGTGGATGACTATTTCCTTCCCAAGAATGTAATGCTTCCATTGATGGTAGGCATGCACAATGGAATACATTTCTTTGTCGTAAGTGGGATTCTATCAGACTATGTTTTAAAGTGTCTCACTATGGTAAGCCATTAGATGTCCCTGCTGAGTAAGAACTACACCAATAGCATAGTCAAATGCATCTGTCTCAGTCTCAAATGGATTTTGTAGGTATAATAATGTGAGCATTGATGAAGAGCAGAGGTGATGCTTCAATTCAAAAAATGCCTTTTGTTGGTTTCTTGACCAAAAAAACTTTTCTTTCGCTCTGCCCTTCGTAACTTGACTTAATGATCTTATGAGAGAACCCCAACACGAATGTACAGTAGATATTGGAAAGACCCAAAAAGATGCAGAGCTTTGTTAGAGTTTTTGGGGTTGGCCAATCTTGAATGACTTGTATCTTGGTTGGGTCCACATGCACACCTTTCTCATGAATGATGTACCCAGATATTGAACCTCGGTCATGCCAAAATTGCATTTCTTCAAATTGGCACATAGCTACTGTTTTTGTAGGGTTTGAAGGCCATGTCAAATATGGTGGAGGTTCTCTTACCAACTCTAGTTGAAGATCAAGATGTCATATAAATATAACACCACGAATTCATTGGTGAAGGGTCACAAGATGTCATCCATCAATCACATGAAGGTTCTAGGGGCATTTATGAAACCGAAAGGCATGACTAGACATTCGAAAAGGTCCTTCTTGGATTTGCAGGCAAGCTTCCACACATCAAAGGGTTTGATAGAAACCTAGTGATAACAAGACTTCAAGTCAATATTGCTGAAATATTTAGCCCCCTAGAGCTGGTACAAGAGGTCTTCAATTCGTGGGATTGGGTACCGATTTCAGACAATGATATTGTTCAATGCTTGATAGTTAATACAGAGTCTTCAGATCCCATCCTTCTTCTATACCAATGCAATAGAGCTCCCACAAGGTGATGAGCACCCTTTCTACAACAATTCCTGAATATGCCTCTTGATATCATCGTTATCCACAATAAAGCATTGATAGATTAGTCCATGGCCTGCCCGAGGTCAGATCGATGGAGTGCTTGACTTGAAAATGTAGAGGTACCCCTGTAGGTGAGGCAAAAATGTCCCTGCAATCCTCTACAAGCTTGTCCACCTACTAATGTTGTGCGGTGCAGCCCTATCTAAAAGTCTTGGGCATAACCCTCTTCTTTCCCTGACGCCAGATCATAAGGAAAAAAAATTCATTGTCTTGGAAATGATCTTACTTCATTGATTTGTAGTGATGAAAGAGATGGTAGTACGTAGGTCTACCTTCAGTATCCTGTACAGCTTATTTCTCAAAGTATTGAACACTGAGCGAGGTCTAAGCCCATATACAACATGTCGCTTCGACAAGTATGGTTTTCCTAATAATACATCGCAAACTTCAAGAGGAGCAATGTCACACAGTACTGTATCTGTGAAGGGCTTGATGCTATAGGGAAGGTGGCAATGCTTACTAACATGTAGATATCATCCTTGATGAAGCTACCCAATGGTGTATGGATGTGGATGTGTTGTCATCAATAGGTGCAACCGCTTCACAACCTCTACTAAAATGAGGTTCTTTTGTCTCCCGTTGTTGATAATGAACTACAACAGAGAATCCTTGACCCAAATCTATGAGTGGAAGAGGTGTTCCCCTTCCTCTCAATCTTCAGGCTCATTTTTTTGGATCTTGGTGGTCACTACAAAAGCACTATGATCTGCGTCAATGATCTACTTCCATTTTTCATTCCTCTTGTCGGGTTTTGACTTAGAGCGGGAACATGCGTCTGATTTAGAAGCCTTTACCTTAAAAACTAGTGACTACTTGGCCTGACACCCACTTGTGTTGTGAATGGACCTCTTATGGAACTCACACCATTTTCCCATGTTCTTCTTTGTATTTGAAGCTTTGTTCTTTTCTTTTAGCATAGGTGGGTTGTCGTGGGTCACCCCCTCTTGGCTTTGGCCTTTGCTCTGTGGTTTAGGGGCTCCTTTTCCTTACTTCATATTCACAGATCCAAAGTCTTGCTTCTTCTGTTTAAATTTTTTCTCAATCTTGACAAGTATTGGTATGTCTTAGCGAGTGAGGATATTTCGAAGAACTCCATCTCATCCTCGATGTACTTGTGTAGGAAGCTATGATACTTGAGTGCCAAATTATGCTTAGAATCCTTGATATGAAATTTTGTGTGGATGGTATGGAAAACATTTTTGAACTCCAGCACATCCTATTCCCTTACCTGTCATAGTCTGGTCCACTTTATGTACTTATCTTCATAGCTGCCGACAAGGTAATATTGTTCCTTGATGGTGTCTCAGAAAGAATCCCAAGTGGGTGCGGCTAAAAACAATGAAGATTCCCTCTCATCCTTTTGTTCACAGTATATTTCCCACCAGTCCTTGACGTGTGGGTCAGCCTTGAGAAGTGCCAAAGTAATATTCTCCTAATTGGAAATGTCATAAAATGAAAAATATCCTTCCAAGAGATTCAACCATTTATCTATGATTTCTGCATGTATATGGCCCTCAAATATAGGAATGTAAAAGTTAAATTGTACCTCAAAAGGAGTGGAGGGATGTGTCGCCTGTGGGTAGTCATCGAAGTATCTTATAAAAGTTATCCATCATCGTGTTCATCTCTATCTCGATGGCTTGCCTGAGCAACATTTTGATAGGATCTCCTGCCCCCTCATCTTTATTTGTTTCCACCATAAGAGGTTTTCAGAGTTTGTGAGGCTGGTCTTGCAAAGGTTCAACTAGATCGAGCCCTAACTCCTTATCTCTTGACCTCGTTGGGGACATGTAAAGAAAAACAGGGAAAGAGCATACCGCTCTTATGCCACTGATTCAAACTGACACATGAACGCAAAAAATTACATATATAACCATAAATACAAAGATGAAGCATAAATAACACTTTATTTCATTAAATATCAAAATAATAAAATATGTTTACAAATACAGGTGAAATAAACTAGCTCGGGTGAAGGTAGTTTATCTTTGAGAAGTGATGTGGTGGCTACACTCCTTTGAATTATGTTACAATGAGGCTCAAGGCCCTATTAATTTTTTAAGAACAAGGAAGAAACATAAAGAATGAAAACCTTAACCCCAGGAGATATAACACCAAGAGCTTGTGGGCCCCATTGGGATTAGTGTTTCTAGGAAAACTAGTGTCTTTTCGATCGACTAGCCCTCTAGGATTGGCAGCTACCCTAGAAACAAACAGTTTAAAGCAATTCATGATTTATTCTATGTATAATAGATAAGAGAGAAACAAAGGAACCAACCTGGATCTTCCTCTTAACTCCTTGCTTGATCTCTCTCCCCCTTGACAGAGCTTGCAACTCCTCTCCGTACTTATCCCACTTGGAGAGTACCTGTAGAAACACAGTGACAAAGGACCATCAAAGCATCTTGATCTATTATATCATAAACACTATAGAATCAGAAATGTAATGAACATACAATGGCATTCATAAATAATAACATTCACAATTGCACAGTTATATGGAAGAAAACTCAAAGAACTTTATTATATAGAAGGGAGAATTATAACCCAATTGTCTGGTCTAGCATCATCCTCCCAGCATGAAAGCCCTCTTCACCTCATGAAAAGCAAGATCACACCAACAATACAATGCCCTTTCTCAAATACAAAATATCAGCACTTCATTGCAAATTACAAAATTCCAGCCTTAAGATCTCTCAGATGAGGGATCCATTTATAGATGTGTGCAAGGGTGTGAGTCATCTCTGGGTTTTTTATTAGTGTCATTCCACTTGTTGTTTTTGGTTCCACTTGGAGATTTCTTGAATCTATTACTCATCCCTGGGCGAATTCAGAGAGGCAAGTGTCATAGGAGAAATTTCTAATATATTCCATGAGCATCCACTTAGCAAATTGTCTCAGACATTTGACCATCCTCACTCATCACACCCTATAGAAGGCCTCTTCAGTATGCATCACACCTAGCTAGTGTAGAAGTCAGTATGCATCACACCCTGACAGTGGAGTAGATAGTATGGTCCTGTTTAGGCCAATTCTCTATGGTTTTTCAACTGGAACTTTCGAAGAATGACGTAATCAGTTGGCCATGATGCTTTAGGGTATGAAACAACAGCTTTAGGGGTTAAAGAGACCTAGTTTATCAACATATAAGATTGGGGTTGCAGTGCCCAAATATGTCTATAACAGTTTCCCCTAAAGCATGAAATCATAAATCATTGATGTCGGGTGAAATGCTTTATCATGAGGATCTGAGGTTTTCAAACTAGAAGGTGACCTGTATAAGATACAATACAATACATAACCATAATATAATTTTCATGATCTAGGTGAGGTGAGCATTCCCATGCTCAGCTTTATAAATTCATTTCATCTACATAGAATAGATAGTCGTCTGGAGTTGCAGACTAGTGATTCTTCATGTGTAGAGTCATCATCCCTAGCTTGGATGACCATCTGTGTAGCTTCTGTGTACATTTGATGTCTTTATATCCTAAATATATTGCAGCTTGGATGGATGAAACTAGATGTGGTGTCTTCAAACTCATTTAATCTTCGCCCAATGTACAAGTCAATCCATGTGAAGAGATGTTTAGAAGTCGAACATGGAAAGACATCGCCTGATTACTAGCCAATAATGTGCGTTGTTAACAGAAGCGAGAAGAATCACCGATAATGGTAATGACCCACAAGGTACTATAGTACAATTCACGTGGTGTTAATATATGATCCGATGTTGAATACCATGCAAAATCTTTCGGTCGAAGGCCACTGATTTCAACCTATCGCCAGAAGTGAGAAACTTGCCATTGAGGCATGCAAGCTTCAAAGTACTGAAAGGGTTGTTTCTAAGTCAAATTCTTGGATAATGAGCTAGTGTCGACAAGAAGTGACCCGTCATAGGAGGGCTTTAATGTATCCCACATCTATGACATAAAATGAAGCAAATGATTTTCCAGGGGTGAAAACGATCTAACGACACAAGATTAGGAATGGCAGTTATGAAAAATGGAGGGTAAAGGTATTGTAGTGGATGAGGCATTAACTAGATTGTGGTTTCTCAACTGAATGGCTTCTCTTTAACATATCAATGACACTGAGATGGATTGGTAGCATTAACCCCAAAAATTGATGTCGTGGAAGACCAATGGTGAAATTACCGGTGAATGGAATAACCCAACTTGACTCAATCAAGGCGATGGAGTGAACGTGTCATGTTCAAGAGAAACCTGCTACCATAAAATTCTTCAACTTTTCTTTCCTTTCTCCCCTTTCATTGCTGAACAATACCTCTTTATTTTTTTCAATCTTGAGGAGGATAACACCTAACCTAAGAAGCTAACCTAACCTAAGAAGCTAAAAAGCTAAAAAAACTAAAAAGCTAAAAAGCTAAAAATGAAAATTGAAAAAAGGTTTTCATTCCCCCAGCATGATGAAAGGGAGAGTCTCGAGTAACAATATGGAAATCACTATGGTTAAGCAGGATTGGTTCTTTCGCAGAGCAGACAAAACACTTCCTTGGCTTTGTCCTCCAAATAGACAAAGGTGAATGGTGTGCAGACCAATCACTTAACTTACATGGAAATTCATATGGTAGGATTGTTTCATCCACAGAGTAGACAAAAAACGTCTTTGGCTTCGTCCACAGAGTGGACAAAGGTGAATGGTGTCTTGACCAGTAACATAACCTACAGGGAAACCTATATTTTTAGCTCGGCTCATCTGCCAAATAGACAAGGGTGCATGCCCCGTAAGCTTTGTTACATTCACTAGACTACTCACGGTAATTACGTGGATGGAATGAAGGCTCGAGGGACACTGCTGAGTACAAGGACCATTTCGAGATGACGATTGACTTGGAGCTATGCTTAAACTGGGGAATGAAAGCTGGTCAATATTGACAACTTTTCCTTCATGCGGGAAACACATCACTCGAAAGAGTGTTGAAACAATAGCCTCCATGTTATAAACATATTCATGTCCAAGGAGTAGATTATAGTCTAACGGTCTTGGGACTACTATCACATTCAGGTGAACGGTTTTCCTTCCCAAAGTTATCGGTAACTTAGGAAGGATCCCTAACAGTCAACTAGTTCCTTTGTTAAAGCCTAACAAATTCTATGTAACAGGCATAAGTGATAGCGAACCAAGCGCTTTCCAAATAGTTGAGGAAAGGATACTCACTAATTCCCTTTCATCTACGATAGTGCCAGACACGATCATTTTGAAAACTTGAATTATGATCCAGAATGGTACATAAGAGGGAAGGCGGGATCTTGTTAGTCGATTCCAATCAAAGGAAGTGACTATATTACTTGGTTGGGGTACCAAATAAACGAGAGAAATAACCCCTTGAGTAGCAGGAACTGGGGGATTTTCCTCCTGTTGTGAAGGAAAGGGAGGATTGCCCCCAAGTTCATAAGACTCTAAAGTGATAAAAAATAATTTGAATAGTATCATTCTCAATCTCTTTAGTAACGGTATGGTCTTCTGAAGGTAAAATTGGGTCAACTGTCACCATGACCTGTTGAATTTCATCCGGTATAGACTCAGAACATTCACTTCTAGTGATAGGTGTTTCAACTGACGGTTGAGTTAAGTCAGTCAGATTTTCAACTAGTAAAGGACTTGGGGAGAGTTTCCTATATCCAGGTGGAAGTCATTGCAGTGAAGTAGGACGGTTATGCAAGACTCTTTTGGCTTCATCCAAAAAAGGACAACGAGGAACGGTATGGTCCCCTTCATATAACCTACATGGAACTTTGACCTTTCCTTTCTGTCCATGAACTTCATTTTCACTAGTTGATGGTGTGTTTTCAACATGATCAGCAGAGGTTGATGACATCGGAAGGCAAGGACAATCTCAATGAAAATGTTCTCCTCTACAAATTACACAAGGAAATTTGGGTTTAGGAGGCTTAATGTGCAGATTTTCACCAGATGATGCATGGTTTCCCCCTTGTTGAATTGGCTTCTTCTTCTTCTTCTCCTTCCCTTCATTTTTCTTCTCAGCCACCTAGTTACTAGTATCACTATTTTCACCAAGCAAAGAGGAAGAAGGGGAGGGAGAAACAAACAAAGAAGAAGGTGACAGGTCAATTTACGTATCAACTGGATGCTGATTCGATTGTGGAGGAATCACGGTATTTCGAATGATAGAGGTTGAGAATAGCCAAAGTGTCAGGCCAATTGTAATTTCTGGAAGGGACAATGTGACCGTATACAGAGCACCAATATTTCCACAAGAGGAAAAAGGACTAGCATTCCCCTCGAAAGGGATTCCTTGATTGGTGGATCCCAGATTTGTCTCCATATATCACAACCTGGGATCAACTAAGGAATAGGGATGCTATTTTGAATTAAAAATTTTTAATGACACTTTGACACAACTTTGCTTTTCCAATTTTTAAGAGTCGACAAAAAGCTAAATATGACTCTAGTCCCCTTCGATTTTTAATAAGCCTGAAGTGACAAGTGCTCAGATGGACCTTTTCTTTTAAGGAGTCGAAAAGGAACGAAAGTGACTACTCTGGAAATCTAGATAGAGGGATTACGAAACCAATCGAAAAACTACAATATATGCTTTGGTGATAAATTAAAGAGAAATTACCAAGGACTTATGTACGACAATCAATCTTCCCAAATGTTGTGCTCAGCGCATTGCGATCGATAGGATGACAGACACGACTTCCTATGGATAAAGGATATAATCCTATCATGGTCTCCCAATATATACGTGACGGTACAGGGAGCACAAGTCCGTGCTATCACTTGTCGTATCAAAGAGGAGGAATCACCCAACCTTCGATGAAAATGATAGCTACTAGTTTTTACGACGCTGGAACACATCTCTAGCCTAGACCTCTAGATGTGTTGTGTTAGGTTCCAAAGCGTTGTTAAGTTCATTGAAATTTATTTTAGAGTTGATCTTGCTTAAAAATTTTCCTTTCAATGGTTCACCACGTGATGTTGACATGAAATTCCTAAAATGCAATCTACAATGATAAACAATCGTTGTTTATTTTGAGCAATGAAAATCCTAGCCACTAGGGAAAGAAAATTACGATTCTTTCAAACAAAGAGCAAAGAGCACACAGTAAATGCACTTTCCTAAATCATTTTTTGCACACAAGCTAAATGCAAATGAAAATTCATCTATTTGTTTTTCATTCCCCTTAATGTGAAAAATGCCAAAAAAGAAAACTAAGAAAATATCTGAAATATTTTACTCAAAGTGACATTTCAACAATTTCCTTTTCAAAATAGAAAGGAAGACTAAACGACACTTTTCAATTTCGAATAGAAAATTATTTTGACACTTCAAATATAAACAAATCAAATCAAATACTTAACAAAAAGTTCAACCGACTATCCAAGGAAGGAAGACTCCACGACACTTCGCCTTTTGACACAAAACGACAGTTACAACACTTTTCGTACCAAAACGACAGATCGATTTAAGCAAATTTTTGACAAATGATTGTAAATGATGGACAAATACATAAAAAAAAATTACTAATGCTAATAAATGGAGGCTGATCTATGTGATGCAAGGAGGCTTCAGTAATGAGGTATTGTTCATAAGCAGCAAATCAACTAAACAGAACTGAAAACAAGGACAAAAAATCCAAATTTCAAGAATGGAAATAGGTTCAGTCAGTCATCGCACCTGGGCTTCATAGAAATAGGGATGCATCACACCTGCTACACTCGGGAAGTGCGCTGCATACTGGTTTATAGTGATAGACAGTGTGATGGGCCAGGGAGCGCAACTGAAGTGGGTTTTGGCTCAAATTTGTAGCTTCTTTTAGTGAGTTAAGCTGAGCTATGATGGACAGTAAAGAGAAAAGTACAAAGGAATGATATTGAGAGGTTACTGAGCTACCAAAAGGGTATCTAGAATGCTTGTAAGTCAAATGATTAATTCATAAACTAAACCAAAGATTGACTGAAGAAACATTCATCTACTATGCAATTGCAGAGCAAGAGTAGTTCGAAGGCTATCAGGCTAAATTTAGGCTCTGTTTATAGTTTATAAAATAAACAACAACAAAAAACAAACATATATTCGATCCCCAATAGAGTGGCCATTTTTTTTTGTGGAAAAACTAGTGTCTTTTCGATCGACTAGCCCTCTAGGATTGGCAGCTACACTAGAAACAAACAATTTAAAGCAATTCGTGATTTATTCTCTGTCTAATAGATAAGAGAGAAACAAAATAACCAACCTGGATCTTCCACTTAATTCCTTGCTTGACCTCTCTCCCCCTTGACAGAGCTTGCAACTCCTCTCTGTACTTATCTCGCTTGGAGAGTACCTGTAGAAACACAATGACAAAGGACCATTAAAGCATCTTGATCTATTATATCATGAACACTACAAAATCAGAAATGTAATGAACATACAATGACATTCATAAATAGTAACATTCACAACTGCATAGTTATATGGAAGAAAAATCAAATAACTTTATCATATAGAAGGGAGAATTACAAGTTGTCTGATCTAGCATCATCCTCCTACCATCAAAGCCCTCTTCACCTCATGAAAAGCAAGATCACACCAACAATACAATTCTCTTTCTTAAATACAAACTATCATCACTTCCTTGCAAATTACAAAATTCCAGCCTTCAAATCTCTCAGATGAGGGATCCATTATAGATGTTTGCAATGGTGTGAGTCATCTTTGGGTTTTTGATTAGTGTAATTCCACTTGTTGTTTTAGGTTCCACTTGGATATTTCTTGGATCTCTTACTCATCCCTGAGTGAATTTAGAGAGGCAAGTGTCATAGGAGAAGTTTCTAGAAGATTCCATGAGCATCCACTTAGCAAAGTGTCTTAGACATTTTTCCATCCTCGCTCATCGCGCCCTACAAAATTCCTCTTTAGTATGCATTGCACCTGGCTAGTGTAGAAGTCAGTATGCATCGCACGCTGACACTAGAGCAACCCGTATGGTCCTGTTTAGGCCAGTTCTGGATGGTTTTTCAGGTGGAACTTTTGGGGAATGATGTAATCAATTGACCATGTTCCTTTAGGGTATGAAACAACACTTTTAGGGGTTAAAGAGCCCTATTTTATCAACATATAAGATTTGTGCTGCAGTGCCCAAATATGTCTATAACAGTTAGTTGGGAAACTAACTTTTTGAGGTTGTAACTTGGTGATATTATCTTTGTTTGGCACCTATGATACCTTGTTGGAAATGTTTCTCTGAGTACTACACAATTTGTGGTAGGTCATTTCCTATAGAAGTTCACATATTAGAGACCTCAAAGAAACATCATCTAGGGGTCCAAAACTACTCTGGAAATTCAAGACCCGAAAAACTGCTAAAAATAGTAAATGTTGAAATAAACAAGGAAACAAATGGAACTAACTAGAGGTATATGTGGAATGGGAATGTAGCCACCAATATCTACCTAGATCAACTTTCCTTCCTTTCCTTATGTTTTCTTTCCCTTGATTTAAAGCTAGAGTGCCCCAAGAAACTCTACATGACCAAGAGTGAGAGAAAGAGAAAATAATGATAGAGCTTCAAAACTTAAGCTGACAAAAGGTTACCAACTAATCCTAAGAAGCCGTTTTGTATATGAGGCCTCTATTTTCTTGATTTTGCAATATTTTCCTTCAATTTCCTCCTCACATGCGACCTGTGACCTTTCACGTTACTTTCCTCCTAATTTCCTTTATTTTCATAAATAAACGTGCTAAAAATGCATGTTTTCCTTTTAATGCCTTTTCCTTAGCCTTTGCCAATTTCCTTAGCCATAATCAAATCCAACAATGCCCACTAGGATATATTTTCCCAACATTCAACTTGGAATAAGTGTTCCTTAACCATGGCCTTATTTTTCCTTTATTAAATTTTATTACATGAACATTTCACTAGGTCTGTTACAGTCATCCTCAATAACTTGTTCCAAACAAGGTGTAATAGTTTTAGGTTTTCATGGTATTCTGTGACCATTGCAAGAAACAACAACAAGTATCAATTAGCCAATAGATTCATGTCAATATCAATGATCTGTTGTTATAAATAGTGTTTTATTACTTAATTTTGTTTGGAAAATACTAAGATAATAAATATGTATAAAATACTACTACAGTCCCTATTCTACTCATTAACATGATTTAAATTCACAAAAGCCTTTAGAAAGTGATATGAAAATTGAGAGATAAGGCTAGGAAAATATGACGAATATAAGGCCCAAAACTAGCACCACCCATCACACAACCTTTTACATATTTGAACATTGCTTCATACAACCAGGGTCAATAATAATATTGTTATCATTGCGATATTCTTTTACCTACACAAAAAGTTACAACAAATGTGAGAAGTATGTTCTTCTCTAATTATACCCACTCTTTCATCTTCTAGAATACATAATTTACCAAGATGGTTTAAAAATTTGTCGTGAACATGATAATTATATTCTTCCATTTTAGTGATGTGGATCAGTGTTTGATAAGCATCGTTAAGTTCTATTATATTTTTCAATGTAACTTTCTCATGGTAATGAACTATGCTACAAACAATCGATGAATTAATATAAGGCCGTGATAACATAATGACAGATTTATTTTGTATATGTATCTTATACCTAATCACCAAATGGAAGTCTGGTAAAAATCACATCAGCTAGAAATTACATGACTACAATAGCTTAGTTTGTTATTAAGGATACTATGAATGTTTATGATATGTATGGATGATTGTTTCACTTCCATCAAGTTGTATTCCCACTTCCCTACAGTCTAAACCAAAGCATGTTATTCTTTGTCATAAGTAGGATAATCTCCCACCACACTAATGAAGGTCTTATAATGTAACAAATTTGTTTCCTCATTTGAATTATTATGTTTTCCATGGAATTATCACTTGCATCAATTCAATCTCAAATTTCTTTTACAAATAAATTATCAATGTTTTCCTAACAACACATTTTGATATGCTTAACAATGATTCATCCTTTTCCAAAACATGTACAACATTCCTAACATGCTTCACATTATCCTGCTATAACAAAAATAAATATATCATCTAAGTACACAATTAGAAAAGCCTCTATGAATGACCTAAATACATCATTCACAACCAATATGAAAGTAGACAGAGCATTACAAATTTCAAATGGAATAACATATGTAACATCCCCAACCAACAAATGGCTTCTCCTACCCCAAGTTGAAGGTTCAATTTCATGACAAAAATCCCTGGAAAACTATGACCTCAAAATTTTCCTCTTTCTGGGGTTTTCTCAACTAAACATCCACATAATGCAATGCATAATTAAAATGCTAAAAACACACACATATGTATTTACTATAATAATTCTTGCTCAACTAACATATATACATTTTATTAACTCATAATTAACATTAGCATAAAAAGTAAATATAGAAAATAATAATCATATGTTAAAATGGCCAAATGAATACAAACATTCGATGTTCCACCCTGTTGTAGAGGACATTATTTATTAAATTTTAGTAGAAAGTCACCTCGGAGTTGGGGCCTTATGTCCATGGGCATCATATTTCCCAAATCTAGATACATACCCAACACCACAACAGTAGATACAGCAGGGGGCACAACATGTGCAGACAAACGAACCAGTGCCCGTGCAAGTAGTTGATTCATCTAAACAACTGGCATTAGGAAAATAGGGTGAACCATCACAGAGGCAATAATTTCCTCATGAGATAGAACAAGCACTTCAATAGTTGGATGAAGACATGGAATAGCAGGAGTTGGAATAGGACACCGACCTCATGCCTCACCACAAAGAGGTTGAATCACTCACTTCAATGCATCCAGATGATGAACAAGTCTTCAATGACCAAGGAGGCACTGAGATCCTTGGTGGTCTATTGGAACAAGAGATGCAAAACATCTCCTTTGATAAATTTCATCATAGAGTTGTACAATTTCAGAGAGTACTGACTTGGGAGGACCAAACATCCCCTATGCACATTGAAGTATGAGTGATCATGACTAATGTGTACAAGCATCCATCTCTTTGGTTGATGCAACTAAAGTGTATGCCTAAGCCACTAGCTAAAGTGTTCGTTTCCTCATAGCTCAGAATGAGTGAATGGCGAAGGAAATATAGGTGGCCAAGCAAGGAGGAGACTTGGTGACAATGTCCACCCGAGCTGAACTAAAGAAGGCAATACTAGATGACGTATTGTCCCTGGACACAGTTATGTGAACATTGTACTCCATGTTTGGTACCATGCACTAGGTAGTTGTCCATATCAATGGATGGAAATGGCGATATGTGAGAAGAGAACACATCTTGGTGAACATACACGTTGTTGTTGATAACATGAAAACATGGAGGACGAAGTATAAGGGAACCCCAATTCACTTGACAAAGATGATGAGGGACAATATGGTCGAGCATCAAGCACGTATCCGGAGTCAGATCTGGAACTGTGAAGCTGACCCGAAACTCATAACTAGCATACATGTTTCCCATGCATGAGCTTTCAAGAGCATGGATGTTGTGGTGTGCACACATTCGATTGCATCACTTGGGACTCTCACCCAGGCAAAGACAAAGAAGCAGGTCCGATAAGAGCTTGACTCATACTTCAACGAGTTGATGTGTGTCACCACGAGCCCAAACATGCCTATCAGTGTAGACATCATACCCAAGTATGTGGCTGGTCCAACCACATTGAAGACAATGATGCACATGCTTTCAGAGGATTTGGACAAAGGAGCTTGAGCAGTGTACTCGGATGCTATGGAGGCAAGGTTCAAGTTTCAGATAGATGTTACAGCGGAACACACACACACACACTATCGAGGACTACAGATCTTGGCATCAATATGTTACTGTTGATCAACATGAGGATGTCGAGTACTTCGACTTCTATAGTTGTCTAAGTCAGAATGATGTCTAGATTGGCTTACTCAAGCCATTGTTCACGTGAGTACATGTGCATTGTAATGTTGAGTCATGCCAAGTGTAAGTCAAGTCTCAATAGTGGATGTAACAGTCATAGAGTAGGTGAAGAGTCATGAGGGTAGTAAAATGGTCACAGAGGGAAATGTCAAGGGTCACCCCACCCTTTGCTATAAATACTCCCTCATAACTCATTGTATAGGCTTTTCGTCAGCCAAGCTTCTGATAGGACTATCTTGGAAAGAGATTTGATAGTATTGTAATGCACCTTTACTTCTCCACTACTCGGAGCTAGTTCTCCTCTTTGGAGGAGTAGGAGAATGTTCTTGTAATGTTCCACTATTGGGGCTAGTAAGTTTACATGGATGTATTGTATGATTGGAACTTGCACTTCTTTATATAATAAGAGCCATCACATTTTCATGCATATCTTGTTGTTGTAGTTGGATTGCTCTAGTTTCTTTAGTGATGTATGTATGTTGTTTAAATTACGTATTTTCGTATCAACTGCTTCGTATGAAATTATATGAATCTTGTTGCAGTTTTGTTATTGGTTTAACCATCACTTTGGATTGTTGAATGATCTACTTTCAAGTTTGTGATGCACCTTTTCTCATGTGTTCCCTTCTTAGTTGACTACTGATAGAGGTTGTCAAGGGGTGCATTCACCTCAACCAACATGTGATAAAACCTCTCATGCACCTTCCTTGACTCACTACAGTGGTCACACCCTTGCTACTAACATAATTATCTTACATGCCCCTGTGCAACATCGCGGTCAAGGAATTATCTTATGACCCACTGTTGGGACTCCTACAACAAACGTTTGAGGTCTAATTGGGACCTCTTACAGGGGAGATCCCATTGACATGTTGGCAAGTCCTGCACCATCAACACAAAGATGCATGAAAGAAGCTTGAGCGGGTAGTAGAATTGTGGATATTTGTGGGGTACAACCTCACAACTATCAGGTGTACTTACTGACTAGCAGGATGACAGTTGTTCGCAAGGATGTCATATTCGACGAGTTGAAGGCCATGCAATTTTCCCTTGAGAGGGAGATTAAGATACATGTGGTTGAGGAGATTTTAGCTCCTAAGATTCAGGAGCCTCATATTGATATGGAGAAGCCACATGTATAGGATTTGGGAGTGGATACATACACTTAGGTAGAGTCTTCTAGAGATGGGAGAAAGTGCACCAGAGAGGTGGATAGATTGTTGTCAGATGCTAGAGAGAATTCTGGAGCACACACATTATAGCTCAAACATAGGAGGTCACCTGATAGGTACACTAGATACATGTCTCTTACAAGCGGATGTGTTGTGACAAAGCCATCTTCCTTTGAGGAAGTAGTGCAACAGCCTATTTGGGTTGATGATATGGTGGAGTATGACTTCATTTTTTGTAATAGTGTTTGGGTTGTAGTTCCAAGAGTAGAAGATAAGTCTGTGGTGAGTTCCCATTGGCTTTGTGGCTCGTGGATTTACACAGGTAGAGGGGATTAACTATGATTATACCTTTGCTCCTATTGCAAGGTACTCATCGATCATATCTATATCGAGAGTATCATCACACATGGGTTGGAAAATACATCAGATGGGTGTGAAGACAACATTCCTTAATAGCACGATTAAGGAAGAGGTATACATAAAGCATCCTAAAGGTTTTGAAACCTTCTATCATGAGTCACATGTGTGCTGACTCAAGAGAGTGTTGTATGGACTGAAGAAAGAACCTTGTGCTTGGTACACTAGGATAGAGAGTTACTTCACTAGGTTGGGCTTGACGAAGACTAAAGCGGAAGTGAACCTGTACCGCTTAGTGGTGGAAGGTAAATTGTTGATCATTGTACTTTATGTTGATGATCTCATAATAGCAGGTGATGATCAACAAATCAAGTCTTACAAGGAGGACCTTGCAAGAGATTTTAAGATGAAGGACATAGGGCTCATGCATTACATTCTTGGCTTGGAGGTATGGCAGGGTGATGGAGAATTTTTTGTGTCTCAATGCAAGTATGCCAATGAGATACTCAAGAGGTTTCACATGGAGAGTTGTAAGGCTATGGAGACTCCTCTAGCTGGTAACTAGAGGAAGGAAGATACGACTTCAAGAGAGGTAGTGGAAGCTAGTGTTTACAAGAAGCTTGTGGGTTCATTCATATACTTAATGAACACACGACTAGATTTATGTTATGCAGATAACCAATGGAGTTAAGCAATGGTTAGGCCTACCTAGTTGTATGAGAAGGTGACAAAGCATGTATTGAGATACCTCAAGGGCACTTCATAGTGCAGATTATGGTACAAACTGAAAAATGAAGTGAAGCTTCAAGGCTTCACAGATGCAGATTAGGCACGGAATCCATCTGACCAGAAAAGAACATCATGAGGGATTTTTAGTATTGGGTAGGTGACATTTTCTTGGTACAGAAGCAAACAAAGATCCATTGCACTCAGTTTAGTAGAGGAAGAGTACATGGCTGCAAGTCAGGAAAAATGTGAGGTCATCTGGATGAGGAAGATCCTGGTTGATCTGTTTGGTCAGCAGATGGATCCAACAAAGATTTACCGCGATAATCAAACTTGTATCAAATTCTCTAAAAATCTAGTTTTTCATGATACGTCCAAGCACATTGTTATCCGATATTATCATCTAAGAGATTGTGTATTGACGTGGATCATGTTGTTAGAGTACATTCCCATGGAGGAGCAAGATGGTGAAATTTTGACAAAGGAATTTCCAAGATGTAAATTAGAGTTTCACAAACACAGGATTGGGGTAGTAGATAATCCCTTTTTTGTTGAGAGGGAGTGTTGGGAAATTGGAAAAATAAATCCCAGTTTAAATATGTCCTTGAATTTAAACTAAGAATTGAAATATAATTCTATTCTCACAGGAACTTGTAAATAGTTAATTAAGTTTAATCAACTTAATAAACTTAGGAATTTCACGTTGGAAGTCTTTTGGAAGTCATGTATATGTTATCCCTAAATTTTAAGGGTCCACTATGAGTTTAGATTGAATTTTAATTAGTTAGCTCAGATTATTGAGTTATATTCAGTTAAACTAGTTCTAACTATTTTTTGAATTAGCAGAGAGATAATAGTTGGTTGATGCACTAGTGTATCCACAAGTGTCACTCTAGTTAACTAAAAATTCCCTCCTCATAAAGTCATGCATGTTAATTCTAAGAATGACCCAGTTGAGCCTAGAGTGCAGGGGGAATTTACTCTCAACTCTATGATTTACCGAGTTGTATAAATCATGCATGCAAATAGGAACTGGACCTGGATTGGATTGCGTAGTTTTGGAACCACTGGATTCCGAATAATATGGGATATTTAGCCATAGGAATTGCACAAGTAAATAGGGGCTTGGAAGGCAGTGGAAATTGGCTAAGTGTTGGATAATAATAGGCTTGTGAGGTAGAGAGTTGAATACACTTGTGTAGAATTTTTCTAGTGAGAACAAGCTTTCAAGCCGAGGCGAACCTGTACCACTTACTGGTGGAAAGTAAATTGTTGATTATTTTACTTTATGTTGATGATCACATAATGATAGGTGATGATCAACTGATCAAGTCTTGCAAGGAGGACCTTGCAAGAGAGTCTGAGATGAAGGACATGGGTCTCATGCATTACTTTCTTGGCATGGAGGTATGGCAGGGTGATGGGGAGATTTTTGTATCTCAAGGCTAGTATGCCAATGAGATACTTAGGAGGTTTCACATGGAGACTTGCAAGGCTATGGAGGCTCCTCTAGTTGGTAACTAGAGGAAGGAGGATACTACTTCGGGAGAGGTAGTGGAAGCCATTGTTGACTTGCACCTTATGGGTTCACTCATGTACTTGGTGAACACGCAACTGGATTTATGCTATGCAATTAACCAAATGAGTTAAGCAATGGTTAGGCCTACCAAGCAATATTGGAATGCAGAAATGTAGGTAATGACATACCTCAAGGGCATTACTCAGTATGGATTATGGTACAAAAGGATGGAGGGAGCGAAGCTTCAAAGCTTCATAGATGCAGATTGGGGAGGGAATCCATCTGATTCGAAGAGCACATAAAGAGGGATTTTTAGTATTGGGTCAGTGAAAGTTTCTTGACACAACCAGAAACAGAGATTGATTGCCTCAGTTCGGTAAAGGCAAACCACATGGATGCAATTCAAGAAACATGTGAGGCCATCTGGATGAGGAAGATCCTTGTTGGTCTCTTTGGTCAGCAGATGGATCCAACAATGATATACAGTCATAATTAGAGTTGTATCAAATTCTATAAAAATCTAGTTTTTCATTATACATGCAAGCAGATTGATATATAATATCATCATCTTAGAGACTGTGTATTGAGGTGGATCATGTTGTTAGAGTGCATTCCCATGGAAGAGCAAGATGCTGGCTTTTTTAAAAACATAATTTCAAGATATAAATTCGAGTTTTAGAGAGACATGATTGGGGTAGTAGATAATCCCTTTTTTGTTGAGAGGGAGTGTTGAGAAATGGGAACAATAAATTCCAATTTAAATATGGTCTTGAATTTAAACTGAGAATTAAAATAGATTTCTATTCTCATAGCAACTTGTAAATAAATAATTAAATTTAATCAACTTAATTAACTTAGAAATTTCAAGTTGAAAGTATTTTGGAAGTAATGTATATGTTATCCCTTAATTTTAGGGGTCAAATATGAGTTTAGATTGAGTTATAATTAGATAACTCACTTTATTGAGTTATAGTCGGTTGCTACACTAGTGCATCCACAAGTGTCACTTTGGTTAACTAAATATTCCCTCATCATAAACTCATGCATATCAATTCTAAGAAATACCTAGTTAAGACTAGAGTGCAGGGACAATATAATATCAATTTTATGATTTACTGAGTTGTATAGACCATGCATGCAATTAGCAACTAGACCTAGCATTCATTGCATGGTTTTGTAAGCACTAGATTCCCATTAATATGGGCTATTCATCCATAGGAATTGTGCAAGGAAATAGGGGATTGGAAGGTAATGTAAATTGGCTAGGGCTTGGTAGGTAGTGGAAATTGGCTAATAGTGCACTTGTGAGGCAGAGAGTTGAATATACTTGTGCGGAATTATTCTAGTGAGAACAAGCTTTGTATCTTTAGTGATATTTCTGATTAATGCAATACAGTTAGGTGGGGTTTTGAGCAGTTACTTTCCCCAGATAAACTTATTATGTTTATGCCATTGAGTTATTTTCTTCTTTTTCATATTGTTTTCAATGATCTACTGACTTCCATTGTTTGAAAGTAGAAGTAGATTCTTGTCTTGTGCTTTAATACATTACATGAACTTGTGAATCTAGAAGATTTTGTAGATCTACTAACTTAATGTAGTATAAATATCTTAATTTGGAGAGACTTAAGGGTTGAAAATAAATTGTGTGTGCAAATATAGTATAAAGAAGAATTGAGAAATCTATTTTTTATGGGATTGAATGTAGGAGAAGTCTAGGAATGAAGTTTGAGGAAGAAGTGTGACCTATATAGGGAAAATATTCAATCTAAATGTGGATAAATGTTATAAAATTTATAATTATGATGTTCCTTGTAGTTTGGAAGAATGTTATTTGAACTCTAAAAATAACGTTGTGAAGAACACGAATATAATGGAGTCTGTGATCAATTAGAGTTAGTAGTTTATGAAATATTCTATAGTACAAAACACATAATTGTCATTTTAGGGAACTGATGTCTCCTAGTGAGTGCTAGTAATTCATTCAAGGGGATTAATTTATCCTAGTTGGTGCCAGTGAATAATTTTAGGGGATTGGTGTCCTTCTCGTTGCTACCAGGAAATAATTGTGGGGGATTGGTGTCGTTCTCGTTGGTGCCAATAAATCAATGTAATATATTCGTGCCTACATTATAATTTATAATATAAGTTTCACATATATTTAATGTATTCTCGTGTTGCTAATGTGATTTTGATTGTATATACATTGAAATGTTTTGAAAGGTTAAATTCAACCATTATATTGACTAAACCTCCCAACCCTCTGAGTATAATATTAATTCAAACAATGTAAATGTAAGAAACAATATCACCAAGGTCACTTCCCCCTAGTGATGAAAATCCCACTCCTACTAACCAAACTTTATATTTCTCCAATCTTCCTTCTAGATTTAACTTCTATTTAAACAATGAATTTCTGCAAATGGGATTTATTCTAATGATTGACTCCTTAATCCTAGATTATATGGTTCTTCTTCTTCCAATTCATGTTCTTCAATAGAGTCTAATTCACCACCCTTCAATTCAAACTCCATCTTTCCTAAATCATTTTTTTGTCCATAAGACTTCGTCTTTGGAAACATATTTTACTTCAATAGATACCATATCATAATTTGTAATTATGATGTTGTTTGTAGTGTGGAAGAATGTTATTTGAACTCTAAAAATAAGTTGTGAAGAACAATAATATAATGGAGTGTGTGAGCAATTAGAGTTAGCATTTTATACAATATTATGTACTACCAAACACACAATTATCATTTTAGTGGACTAGTGTCTCCTAGTGAGTGCTAGTAAATCATTTCAGGGGATTAACGTCCCCTAGTTGGTGCGAGTAAATCATTTGAGGGGATTGGTGTCCTTATCATTTGTGCCAATAAATAAATTTAATATATCCATGCCTACATTATCATTTATAATAGAAGTTTCATACATATTTGATGTATTCTTGTGTTGCTAATGTGATTTTGATTGTATATACATTGAAATGTTTTGAACGGTTAAATTCAATGATTATATTGATTCAACCACCCACCCCTCTGAGTATAATATTAATCTGAAGAATGGAAATGAAAGAAACAATATCACCAATGTCAATTCCGTCTAGTGAGGAAAAACCCATTGCCACTAACCAAACTTTGTATTTCTCCAATCTTCCTTCTATATTCAACTTGTATTTTAACAACCATTTTCCCCAAATGGGATTTCTTCTAATCATTGACTCCACTATATGTAAAGTCTCATTTGTATTACCATTAGTAATAAACAAAGAAAAATTTGAATGAAAATTCAATGGAATATATTATGCCTTCTTTCTTAAACTAGTCTCCTTAATCCCAAATTTTATGGTTCTTCTTCTTTCAATTCGTGTTCTTCTATAGAGTCGAATTCATCACACTTCAATTCAAACTCCATCTTTTCTAGGTCATTTTTTGTCCATAAGACTTTGTCTTTGGAAAAATATTTTACTTCAATAACTATCATATCTTAACTTTAGGGTTTCAAAGTTTATGACCATTCAAACTATCTTTATATTCAATAAAGATACACTTCCAACTTTCTTCTCCATCTAACACCTTTTATCCTTTGGAATGTGTACATAAGAATCACACCCAAATAACCTAAGAGGTTTAAGAGAATTTTTCTTACCAGTACATACCTCATGTGCAATCTCTTGTCATATGACAACCATGAAAGTGATCTATTTACCAAATAAGATGCCGTCTCGACCCATAATTCCTTGCCTAAGTTTGCATCACTAAGCATGATCCTTTCCTTCTCCATCCATATCATGTTGATCATTTCTACACTCCATTTTGCTAATGGATATATCGAGTAGTCTTCTTCCTTTGTATACTCCACTTCTTACAAAATTCTTTAAATTTATTCCGGCTTAAATCTCCACCATTATAAATTGACAAAGGTCATTTATATGTGATTCACGCAGAAGCTATTCTTATAACTATGACAGATCACAGAAGTCTCAATTCTACAACCTTTATTCTCTTCTTAGTATAATTTTCCAAAAGAAACTTACAACTCTTTGAATTTGTCAAGGAATTTATATTTCTTCACGACGAAATAAGTCCATGTATTTCTTGAGAAGTCCTCTATAAATGAGACATAGTGCATAGATCTAGATAGTGATGCAATTATTTCATGTCTACACACACCATTATGCACCAACTACAATAATCCCTTTTACCTCTAGAAATTAATGATAATCTTTCTTGATTCTGCGTTCCATATAAATAATCTTCAGGTAATTCAAAATCTAATATGTCCTAATATTTGATGCCATGATATATTTTTTTCCAAAATATGCATGGGTTTTTCCATCCTTTGATCCACTATGAGGAAAAATGGAATTATTTCACCTATCTCTAATGATACTTTCCAACATCTTATACAAATTTCTAATTTGAACAACGCTCATCAATAGCATTTCTTCTCAAATAATTGTGCAAGTGCCCATTTCTAACACTATTTTTACATATACATTGTTCTTTAATCAAATTTATGTCTAATATTGTGATGCACAAAACACAAGGGAGTGTTATAATAGGTTCAATGTGATTTTTTTTCATTCTATGAAAACATCACCAATGTTGAATCTTTCACACTCGCAAAAAAAAATCCCTATGAGAATTCATGTCAAAGAATGCACTTGAGCAGGCCAACCATGCCCCGTGACATGTGGAATTTAATAAGCGAAGTACACATCCCATTTTTCATCTAAGGAGGCCTTTTCTTCTATAGAAGGAAAAACATGTGACCCCTTCCCTTTATCAACAATTTTGGATCTATAATATTCATTATAATGCCCTCATTGGGCACACATGTCCAACATACATTTATGAACGTCCTTGAATATTTATTATATCACCCTCTAGATTTAGATATCCAATTTGAGAACATATATTTCTATTTTGGGAATATCCTCATAAATACAAAACATCCCCATTCTTTATGTCCATATTCTACCATCTCATCTCCTTCGAGAAAAAGGATGAGAATATTTTATAAAACCTAAAATTAGATGTATTACTACCTATTGCAAAAACCGTATGATGCCACGATTTTGGTAGAAACTATAGCAAAGTCATGTATCATATTCATATGAAATATTAATACTAATGTATAATAGAGGACTTACCGTAGTATACATGTTATTGAAATTTTGTGTCATGGGGTCTCCATCCTTCACTCTTAGGTTATATTTATTTTCCACGAATAATTTGTTCACCAAGAACCAAGGACTTAGACTCTTACAAACATCCTAACATATCCCACAAATCATTTTCTATATCTTAATGTAAAATACAATCATATTGTGCTCTTTTCCTTTTGATCCAACATGGGACCAATATTCCATTTTGATCTTCCATTATTCAAAACTCTGTCAACTGAATTTCTGATATCTATGTTTGAACTAAGATCTATTTACTTTTTACCAAAATAATATCTTCCACTATAACAGGGTTAGTATGAAAGGCCTCCCCTTGAAGCCAAAAGCAATTTGACGCCAAATGTAGGTTTTAAACTTTTATAATTAACCGGCGCAAACATATTCTTAGTAAAAAAAACCAATAGAAAATACATAGGTAAACAAAATATTTTATATTGGCAACCAAAAGAACTAGAAAATGAGTACAATGTTACAATATAACATATATATCCAAATGCATAATGGTTATTGCATTTTTCTTAGATTGCAATATAACTATAGTTAATTACATCAAATAACAAAACCACGAGAAAGCCGACCATGCACCACAATGAAGACATTCCCAATAGGCGTTTATAATAGAAATTTACTTCCTATCATGATGGCTAATGGTTATCCAAAATCACACGTAAATGTTTTGGTGCTCGAAAAGCCATTGGTGGTAGTGGATGGAAGTTAACTAGAGGGAACCTAGGATGATATATTAAAAAAGTATAGGATGCCTTCTTATGAGAGGAAGTAAGTAAAATGAAACAACTCATTGAAAAAAATAATGCATTCTAACAAAGTGTTACACATATGAAGTCAAAAGAAAAGGCCATGACAATAAAAACAAGCAAGAAAACAAGATTGGATAACAATAGACAAACAACATAAATTTCTTGAGGTGTGTCAAATAAGGAGAAAGTTGACCATATTGAATCACACTTCATATTTATAGCTAAGCCTAGGATATATTTTTCTAAGAAGTTATAATACTTTATATTAAATGCATGTGGGATCAAGTACTATAATTGTATGTATCTAAGCCAATGTTGATGTAACTATGATAAGACATGAATAATATAATACAATATAATATTTGGGTTGTGGCAAGTGGAAGCCACTTGATAGTTCACAGTAAAGCCAAAACTAATTTTCATGATAGGGGGTGGTTAGTAGTGAATGAAAAACCATGACTGCTTAAGATAAGCAAAAGAAAACTCACCAAGAGTATGGTTATTGGTAATCCAAAGAAAGCTCATGATGTGGTTGTGGGTTATCCAGAACACCCAAGATGGTGATTGGTCATGATCTAAGGAAAGTGAAATTATTTATGATTGAAGATGTGTGACTAAATCATGGATGGTGATTTTTATATGGCATTCAATAGATAGAAAATAAAATTCCAAGTTAGATCACACATACAGTAGTTTATTTGGCTTCATAATAGATTTATATAGCCAATAGTTGATGGAGATAATTTTTAGAGAGTGTTGTAATATGTAACTTACTAAAAAGGCCTATCACTAAATTTCTTTTCGGAGTAAAATGATGATCATTCTCAAACACAACTATGACGAAGAAACTTATATACTTTTAAAATGGATTGGACGGATATTGATAATGTAATCAATAGATACATTGAGAACAAAATTAATAAAACTCTTTACAAAATAAAGATGGAAAAAAAACAATAATAATATAGTTGTTTCAAAAATAAAAATTAAATTACAAAAAATAACATTGTATTAGTAAGAAGAAAATGCTAAAATTGACACACGCAAATTTTAATTATAAATAATAAAGATAAAATTGTAAAAAAAAAAGTAATGCCACTTTTAAAAAAATTTATTAAAAAAAAAAAAAAAAACATAAAATTACTTAGAAAGAAAATAATAAAATTAACGCTTTCGCTTATCAATCATAAATAATAACAAAACACCCAATATCAATAATTAAAAAGAAAAAGAAAATAAGAAAAAACAGAGATGTTTAAGATCCAACCTCTAAATATTATTTAACATAATTGACTTGGAATTGAACAGTGATCAAAAGGGAGGAAGTTTATTGTTGCTTTTGAACCCTATGGGTGGAATAGCCCACCATAATCGCTGGAGTTGTTGAGAACCTGTGATGGACAGTTACTGGTGTCATTTTCGTACATCCTCGAGCATTGTGTTTGTCATTAGGGTAGGCCCTATGGATTTTCTAATCATTAAAACTAGCATTTGCACCAGATGTTGCAAAGAAAACACCGTAAGGCATAAAGTGCGGAAATCCATTATCCATGTAGTGTGTGCATTATTCAACAAGGTGGATCTCTCTAAATTTGTTGCAAACATTTATGTTGTTGCATTGCTAATTTATTTAGGGTCTACTACCACCTCCTCTTCTTGGAATATTAAATTTCTTATCACCCCATGATGACAATCCCTCTAATTATTGGCATCACAATTTTTTCCACTTTAGTGGGTTTACCTTCAACCTAAAGAAACATGAATTTAAGTCACTCAATCAAAAATAAATTGCTAAATTACTATTTATTAGTAAAAAAATTAATAACTCATATTGACAACCCTTCAAATATTTACAACCTTTTAAGTCTTGTATTTATAACTCATATTTATAACCCTTTAAAATGAAACTATCTATATTTTTATTAATAATAAAAAGAATCTTCTTTATAAAACTGACACTAACATGCTACTCCTATATATTTATCTTATATTTAATATTCACTGTCCATCAATTGAATGACAAGATGAAAGCTCAACTTAATTGCATCTTTAAAAGGTGACTTAAAAGTTTAAGTGGTAATTATTTATTCAGTAATTTTTACATTTTTAATTGCAATTTCTCTTGAAAACCAATGTTTATATCAAAAATTTTAAAATTAACACTCACTTCTTGGTGTTTCTTTATTTGATCGTGGTACTCAAGATTGCCTTTCTCCAAAGTATCCAATGTGAAGATGATATCTTATGTGTTTCCGCTTTCTTAGTAGGTTCATGTGATTATTATTATTTTTGGTGTTAATGTCTATGTTTTTTTTATGCCCATCCATTATTTATTATCTAAACATTGATGTTTGAAAATCCGCAAGTGGCTAGTGTGGAAATTGCAAGGCATGTTGAGAATTTGGTTATCTAGTGAGCTTAGAGTCATTCTTGAGTCATTATCTTTACCATCTCAAGCAGAAGAAGAAAAGCATATTGAATTGAAAAAGAACCCTAAAAAGTATTAGGATCCATGGGTCATTTTTTTGCATCATGTAGCAAGATCACATGGTTAATTGATTATGCCACATGAAAAATTAACCTTTGCCAATATTTAGGCTTATAACTAGGTGATTTTTTCTACTAATATTCTTATACCAATTTACCATGATAATTCTCTTTTAAATTAAAAAGCAAGCATCGTTTTGTAGTGTTTCAACTTCATTTATAAAGAGTTTAGTACTGATAATTAGTAGATTATATGAAATTTTGAAAATTGCACTAATATATTATTGTTGTAAGGCTCTACACTCCCAATGGAACTCATATAGTGAGTGGATAAAGAAATGATAAGTTTTTAAAATGGTGAGGATCTATGATGTGCAAAAGGCGATGCTTGTCATCAACAAAGTTTTGACCCCATGCTACAAAATCCTTATCTGAAGGCGGCTTCCTAGTAAGAATCTCCAGAAAAATAACCCCAAAGGAATAAACATCCCACATTTGGTTGGGTTTGAGAGTTTTCAATGCCACTGGGGCCTGGTAAGGAGATACAAAGTTCTTGGATGTGCCTGAACTGCCCAAAAGATTAGGTGTTGTTTGCAGGCTATCGCGGGAGCCAGTGGAGCATTTGCTCCCTAAAAATATACCTTCAAGGTTCCTTAGGTGGATAGTAGATCTACTATACTTGACATTGGCAATGTTCAGTAGCTTTTCTAGCCCAAAATCTGCTATGTATGGCTCCATGTCAAAGCGTGGAAGGATGTTGCTTGGCTTAATATTTTCATGAACAAACTTCCTTTCATGTAAATAAGCCAGGCCTCTGGCTACTCCCTTTGCAATTTTAATCCTGGCCAACCATGGCAGATAAAAGGGAGAGTTTGATGACCTTCCTGCAAGATTGGAGAGATATAGTGTTAGTCAATGTTAATGTGAAAGGATCTGAAAAGGATAAGCTGAACAACAGAACATACTGCAAAAATAGCAAAGGTAGAGGATCTGTCCCCTAGAATTTTCTGGCATTCCAATTTCATAAGAGTGAAGTCCTCTCCTTTCTTGCTTTGGCCCGCCTGGCCATGTCAAATAGTCGGCTTCTCGATCTTCTCATTTTTGAGCTCGCGCTTCAGAAGTTCTGCCAAGGGCACCATCAGACCTTTCCTCCTGTACACAACCGCATTTCCATTCTCGTTCGCCTGCTTCATCTTCACCGGCATCATCTTCTCCCCCTCCTCGCTAAATTGCAAGCATCATAGGGCCGCCACACCTACCGACTAAAACAATATTGTTATGATGTAACACAATAGACCAATACTGTAATGTAATTAATTGAGTCATTATGATGTGTTCAGTCTCCAAACTGAAGTAATTAATGCAGTCATCAATAAAATATGGCTTACCAGGAATATGGTTAATGGACCTGTTCAATATATAACAGCAGAAACATTCCACAGAAAATCATATAAATACTGCAACCAATTGTTCTCCAGCTAAGTAAGAAGATGTTATGTAGAATAAGATACAAATACAAGCACAAGGTCACTTGTCTTATTTCATGGTCTTCCTAAGAAGGCTTATGAAGGAAGCTGTGTAGCATTCTCATGGTTTTGATAAATTATCATTTGTTTCTGAGATGAACATGTATATATAAATATTCTAACCTGAAAGAAGAGCAGTTTTTTCTTTGTATATGCAAACTATAGCTGAACCAATAAATCTAATTTTCAATATTGATTTGCATCAACTTCTTTTGGTCCAACCAGCAATTAAAATCCATCCCCTGCCACTGCAACAATAATACGCCATATATCACCTTCCCATTAAAACTGAGAATGAGCTGCAAGTAAACTGTGAGAACGCGGATGCCTCATAAGCATGGAGTTAAGCTTGATCCCTGAACTTTGCTACAATCCTCAACTATAGAAATATTGAAATTTTTAAGAAGACTCTGGGCATTTGATAAGTAGCTGAGTTGACAGCAGAGTTTGTCTGTTTCTAAGTCCCAATCAAAGAGGTGTCTATATGAGTTATGTCAATGTCTAAGTAGAGCTGTTGAATATGGAATGTGGGTGTAAGTCCTCATCTTTGTCCAACCTATGTCAAAGCAAGGATGCTACATAGGAAGAAAGAATTGGTTAATCGGTTGTGGATGATGGCATTTTTTCTAAAAAATGCAATACCTCCTTCATTGGTGGTATCTTTTGAGGGGAAGCAGAAGCACAATTCAATGCAATCCCCACAAACACTGAGATTTCTTCCCTTCCTTCAACCTTTGGTCGAAGAGTAGGATCTATGATGCGCAAAAGGCGATGCTTGTCATCAATAAAGTTTTGACCTCATGCTGCAAAATCCTTATCTGAAGGTGGCTTCCCAATAAGAATCTCCAGAAAAATAACCCCAAAGGAATAAACAACCTCCAAATTTCACTTCCCTTCATTTTCTTATTCTTGGTGTTTGTATCCTTCAGAAAATATAGAAAAGACTTTCGAGATGCATCTTTTTGGAATGATGCAGACCTACTGTGTTGTATGGATCAATTTCGAGGAAAAAATGACGACACAAATTGACAGAACAGGGGGCCCAAACCCTACTTGGAACGACAAGGCCATATTCAGAGTGGAAGAGAGTTTTCTCTGCTGTGAAACCTCTGCTGTGATGATGGAGATATACTGCATGGGTTGCCTCAAGGATACCCTGCTAGGCACTGTGAGGGTCCTGCTTTCCACTCTCCTCAAGGGCTACGGGAGCACAACTTTCAGTGGGATGAGTTTCTTGGCACTGCAGGTCCGTCGTCCTTCTGGTCACCCATAAGGAATTCTCAACCTTGTCACCTTGATTCTTGATGGAGTAGATCTTCACAGAATGAACAGATTCATCCATGCCACTGGGGGGGATGTGGGTTTCAGAGATTTGATGGGGAGTCTTGCCGAACCTAGGCCTTCATTTGTGGGAAAATTACTATCCATTAAACCTAATAATGTTGTTGATGCCCAAGAACAACAATCCCGCTGTCAAGAATTCAACAGTAGTGCATGCAAGGAACAGGGAAAAGATCAATAAAAACAGAAAGATGGTGGTGAGATGGTTGAGAAGGAGAAGAAGAAAGCTGCTAGCTGCTATCAGATTCTCATGGCCCCAAAATTGAAAATGAATAAAGTTGGATTGAGGAATGGGGCTGCAAAAATTCATCTCAGTCCATCTGACAGTAACATCTATGCCAAGGAAGATCAAGATCCTGCTTTGGCTTACAACAAAGCAATAGCAATTTATGCATAGTGTTATCATCAATAATATTATTGTGCAAGAATATGTTGGTTTTCTGTTATTATATTCTTTGTGCAAGTGCCTTCAATTCCTAGTTGATTCGTGAAGTGCTTATTATGGCATACATAAATATTTTGAAAATCACTAGCCACTGTGGATGAAACACTGGTTTATGTAAAAGTTTGAATAGATATATGAATCTGAAATGGGCAAGTTCAGTGCCTTTAGTCTACTACTTCGATATATATTCTTAGCCTATGTGGATGAAACATTGGTTTGTGTAAAAGTTTGAATAGATATGAGTCTGAATTTTGCAATGGGCATGTTCAGTGCCTTCAGTCTGCTACTTTGATAGATACTCTTAGCCACTGTGGATCACACATTGGTTTGTTTAAAAATTTGAATAGATATATAAGTCTCAAATGGGCAAGTTCAGTGCCTTCAGTGTGTTACTTTGATATATGCTCTTAGCCATGGTGGATGAAATATTGGTTTGTGTAGAAATTTGAGTAGATATATGAGTGAATTGGGCAAGTTCAGTGCCTTCAATCTTTGATATATACTACTCTTAGCCACTGTGGATGAAATATTGGTTTATGTAAACATTTGAATAGATATATCATATATGAGTCTGAAATGGTCAAATTCAGTGCCTTCAGTCTGCTGCTTTGATATATATAGAGTATATATATTTGTTTACATGATGATCATTGCATTTTTAACTTATGTCCTTCATTAATCAAATCGATCTTTCAAAGACACAGTAGGCTTTCCTAATCTTGCAGAAAATGGTCCGTCCATATTAAGCCATAAGGATGAAAACCAAGCGAGATAATAATCAGATGCAAGTGACTATTGTTGAAAAATATTTCTAACTCTCGTTTTACTTTAACATTATTTTACAATCAAGAAAATGCGAGAAAGAAGGATATATTACAAGCCCATTAGATGAAGTTGGGGTAGATTTTATGGTTTGAAACTAACTCAATCAGTATTTTCTACATTTTTTTTATCAATATGAAAGCCTGAGAAGATAGGTGTAGGTGAAGCAATGGAGTTTTGAAATAGGTAGATTTTATAGTCTAACACTAACAACCAAAATTTTCTACATTGCTTTTATCAATATGAGAGCCTGAGAAGATAGGTACAGGTGAAGCAATGGAGTTTTGAAATGGGTAGATTTTATAATCTAAAACTAACTCAAGCAAAATTTTGTACATTGTTTTTATGAATATGAGAGCCTAAGACTATAGGTGCAGGTGAAGTAATGGAGTTTTGAAATGGAAATTACAACAATAAAATTCTAAAATGAAACAACAAATGGATTTTGTACACATTTGTTTTTGTTTGTTCCATTATTGTTGTATCTATGAATGGGTTTTTCTGCTTCTTGGCTTCGATCATGACCATTTGGGGTGGCCTTTGTCCAAAACTTCATTAGAATGCCACAGGGACTTCGATCTTCTTCCCAACTGAGCTTCCAGTGTTTTAACCTCCAATCCAATAACTCATCCTTTTCGGAAGATGTTACTCTTTATTGTGTTAGAATAGAAATAAGAAAAAGATGGTTTATCAACTAGCGTGGGATCTTTCACCACCAAAATTGATAGGAGAGGTAAGGGGTCTTAAAACCCTCAGAGCGAAAGCTCAAGAAAACAAATGATTTGATCCACAAGATGATCATTTGATTTCAACTCCTCTCATATTTATAGATTTCTCCATGGGCTTAAAGATGTGAGGGATTGTGAGTGCAACCCCTAGTTTTGGGTTCTTTGGTCCCAGCTGACCAAATTTTTGCCTCAAATTGGGAAACATGTGTTTTTATCCCTTTATCAAGACTATAGCCTATAGGTTGGATAGGCCAATTCATCTCTCATTAATCCTCAATTTGAAGAGGACATTACATGCTTGAAATGTTTAGGAGATTTGTTGATTGGTGTGGTCTGGATGTTGAGTTTAAATGCACACAATTTGAGTTTTTTGGTGAAATTAATGAGTCTTTCAAGGTTGAAATTTATGAAGTTTATTCGGGGTAATAATAATTCCTTGCACTCTAATAGTACGATAAACATAAATACAAACAGCGTAAAACAATATTACTCATTGAAGTTTAATACACCAAAATGAAAGAAAGTAGAAAGCTATTCATTCAAAGGATGGTGGAAAGTCCAAAAACAAGCTATATGAGCACAACCCAAACGGGATCGTACTGGCATAACAATCACAAAGCAATATCAAAAGCATGGATTTACTATCAATTGCAGGAGTCAGCTCAAACTAAACTCAAGTTGACCTCCTCCTATAGTCATGACGGTTCACTGTGGATTGAACTAATATAAATAAGCACCTCATCTCCCTATTTGGCACTGAATTTGGTGAAGAAAAAGAACTGGTCAATGAGATCTGAGGAACAACTCAATGATAACAAATGCAGACCTGAGCCCTAAAATGAAAGGAGACCGCATTAAATAGACCTATTCTGAAGCAGAGACCAAAGTTTTTGTTCTGTGATATTGCTAGGTATATCTTGTTCCTTCTAAAGCTATTTCTAATCAAGTTTGAGGCTGTTCAAGTTCTTGAAGAAGGCTCGAGTTTTATGAATTATCCTTTGAGACAACGTTTTGATTTTCACTTGGTTTCTAAGAGAAAAGTTTGTATGTATTTCGCTAGATTTAAGGTCTCTCTGAGACACATCATCTGAAGTTCTATTCAGCCTATTTGAATTAAAATTTCAGACCTCCTTCAAGTTGTCAGCGAAGGTACATATAACAGTTTAATTGAACAGTTTAAGAAGTTGATTGCAAAGGGTAATATGCAAGGCTTAGATCTCTGTTGATTAGGAAAACTGGCCATGCTTAGTTTATGCAAGTCCGAAATAAGTGTCAGTATGTACAATGGAATAAATGATGAATAGTGGAGCACTGTGAGGAATCAATGCGATTGTGCAAATAGGTTCTATGTTTTGAGCTCCAAATCAGAACATTGACCAGTGCAATGATCTCAAACCAGTGATGTAGAGTGATGTACTTGGAATGACTCCCAGTAACCCTTGAAGAGCTTTGGAGCAGCTTCTAAAGATATTATGTATCAACCTCTTGAACAGAATTTGAAGCTTTTTGAATAAGCCTTGAATCAACATCTTGGAGAGTTTTTTGGAGAAATCTTGAAGCCTATTGGACAAATCTTCAACCAGAAGTAGAAGAAGTACCTTTTGGGGCAGACCTTGGGTTAACTTTTGGAGCAACATTGTAGCCTCTCTTGAAGCATACTTGGAGATCCCTTGTTGCAGACTTGAAAAGATTTGGAGCCGAAAATCTGGGGCTCACTTTTAGTGCAGATTAGAAGAGTATTGGAGCAAAAATTTGGAGCAGACATTATAGTCCTTCTTAAAGCAGATCTGAATAAGACCTTGAAGACCAAGTTGAAGCCTATATTTATATTTGAGGATTGGAGTCCTCATACAAGGTTGGAGCCTTGTGAGAGAGTAGGTTGGAGACTATATTAATATTTGAAGATTGGAGTCATCATTCAAGGTGGTCTTGCTTTCCACTCTCCTCAAGGGCTATGGGAGCACAGATTTTAGTGGGATGAGTTTCTTGGCACTGCAGGTCCATCGTCCCTCTGGTCACCCATATGGAATTATCAACCTTGGCACCATGATTCTTGATGGAGTAGATCTTCATAGAATGAACAGATTCATCCCTGCAACTGGGGGTGTTGTGGGTTTATGAGATTTGATGGGGAATCCTGTCGAACCCAGGCCTTCATTTAAGGAAAATTACTGTCCATTAAACCTAATAATGTTGTTGATGCCCAAGAACAACAATCCCGTTGTCAAGACTTCAACAATAGTGCATGCAAGGAACAGGGCAAAGATCAAGAAAAGCAGAAAGATGGTGGTGAGATGGTTGAGAAGGAGAAGAAGAAAGTTGTTGGCTACTAGCAGATCCTCATGGCCCCAAAATTGAAAAGGAATAAAGTTGGATTGAGGAATGGGGCTGCAAAAATTCATCTCAGTCCATCTGACAGTAACATCTGTGCCAAGGAAGATCAAGATCCTGCTCTGGCTTACAACAAAGCAATAGCAATTTATGCATAGAGTTATCATCAATAATATTATTGTGCAAGAATACGTTGGTTTTTTGTTATTATATTCTTTGTGCAAGTGCCTTCAATTCCTAGTTGATTTTTGAAGTGCTTATTATGGCATACATAAATATTTTGAAAATCACGAGCCACTGTGGATGAAACACTGGTTTATGTAAAAGTTTGAATAGATATATGAATCTGAAAAGGGCAGGTTCAGTGCCTTCAGTCTGCTACTTCGATATATATTCTTAGCCTATGTGGATGAAGCATTGGTTTGTGTAAAAGTTTGAATAGATATGAGTCTGAATTTTGCAATGGGCATGTTCAGTGCCTTCAGTCTCCTACTTTGATAGATAATCTTAACCACTGTAATAAGTCTCAAATGTGCAAGTTCAGTGCCTTCAGTCTGCTACTTTGATATATACTCTTAGCCACTATGGATGAAATATTGGTTCGTGTAGAAATTTGAGTAGATATATGAGTGAATTGGGCAAGTTCAGTGCCTTCAGTCTTTGATATATACTACTCTTAGTCACTGTGGATGAAATATTGGTTTATGTAAACATTTGAATAGATATATCATATATGAGTCTGAAATGGGCAAATTCAGTGCCTTCAGTCCGCTGCCTTGATATATAGAGTATATATATTTGTTTACAGGATGATCACTACACTTTTAACTTATGTCCTTCATTAATCAAATCGATCTTTCAAAGGCACAATAGGCTTTCCTAATCTTGCAGAAAATGGTCCGTCCATATTAAGCCATAAGGATGAAAACGAAGCGACATAATAATCAGCTGATGCAAGTGGCTATTGTTGAAAAATATTTCTAACTGTCGTTTTACTTTGACAGTATTTTATAATCAAGAAAATGATGAAAACCAAGCGAGATGATAATCAACTGATGCAAGTGACTATTGTTGAAAAATATTTCTAACTCTCGTTTTACTTTGACATTATTTTATACTCAAGAAAATGTGGGAAAGAAGCCTATATTACAAGCCCATTAGATGAAGTTGGGGTAGATTTTATGGTTTGAAACTAACTAAAACAAGCTATATGATCACAACCCAAATGGGATCGTACTGGCATAACAATCACAAAGCAATATCAAAAGCATGGATTTACTATCAATTGCAGGAGTCAGCTCAAACTAAACTCAAGTTGACCTCCTCTTATAGTCATGACGGTTCGCTGTGGATTGAACTAATATAAATAAGCACTTCATCTCCCTATTTGGCACTGAATTTGGTGAAGAAAAATAACTGGTCAATGAGATCTGAGGAACAACTCAGTGATAACAAATGCAGACCTGAGCCCTAAAATGAAAGGAGGCCGCATTAAATTGACCTATTCTGAAGCAGAGACCAAAGTTTTTGTTTTGTGATATTGCTAGGTATATCTTGTTCCTTCTAAAGCTCTTTATAATCAAGTCTGAGGCTGTTCAAGTTCTTGAAGAAGGCTCGAGTTTTCTGAATTATCCTCTGAGACAACGTTTTGATGTTCACCTGGTTTCTAAAAGAAAAGTTTATATGTATTTCGCTAGATTTAAGGTCTCTCTGAGACACATCTCTAAAGTTCTATTCAGCCTATTTGAATAAAAATTTCAGACCTCCTTCAAGTTGTCAGCGAAGGTACATATAACAGTTTCCAAAGCCCACGAATGCAGTTGAATTTTTCTCCGCCCGTTCCCACTCCAAACAATTACTACAAAATATCTGTGCCACCGAAACAAATACCTTTCAGAAAATCACCCGGAGAGAGAAAAGCATGTAAATCAAGGTGCAAGCATATGCCACCAAGCCTTGTTGTTCATCGCCGTGAGATGCCAAGACAATCAATAAATTGCTCTGCGCACAGATGTGGAGCGCAGAGCATTGTTCTTGTAGTTGTGATGTAGCTAGTTTTGTTTCTGTAATGGACTGCCTGAGTCTTGTTGCTAACTAAGGCAGTGTGGATGCTATCGAAGATCAAAGGAGAGCCATAAACTCCACTAAGAATTCAAATGGACTCTACATGTAACTCCTCGGTAAAAAGCGCACAGATGTCTAGCAGAGTTTTTTAAGGCTATTTTAATGTTTTAAAACATGTTTTTATCAAATTAGATGGCTGATTTTTGTTCAATAGTCTAACAAAAGATTTAACGGCTACGATTAGGACAAAAAGGCATTTAGGGGAGTTCATTTCAAAGAAAAACATGGGAAACGCTTTACGACGTAATTAATAGTTATTATATCTAATATGCTTATATCTAATATGCTCTCGATAAAATATAATTTGAGAAATAATATGGGAACTACAATCAATTTCCTTTTCACTAGGAGTGGACGGATATCTCAAGAGCTTCGCCGTTTTTTTCTTCACCTTTATTTATAATACTTTTAACGATATTGTTAAAAAAAATGGTCGACAAATGTTTATCTAACCAAATACAAAGCGACTCTATTACATTTTTATAGGGCAGTTTAAAGGTTGTTTTTCCTTTGAAAAATAAGGAGGAATTATATTATTATTTTGATAAAATAAGGAAATTAGAGTAAGGATTTAGAATTTTGGAAATTTTAATTAATATTAAATATGAGATTATGAGATATTTGATGGTGCTGAATCTATTTCTATTATTAATAATTTTATACAGAATAATCTTTTTTGAAAAATAAAGGATAAAAATTCCCTACCCAATGAAGAAAAAACAAAAAATTATGCATATCTAGCTTCCAATTAAAAACATCTAAAAATACCAAAATGAGTGAGTAAAATCAACCATGTTTGAGGGTCAACCAAGTATAAGAAGGTGACTGAAAGGCCTGACCTTTCAACCATTCGTGATACCTGTCAGGAACGTTCAAAGGGTCTGACTATTGAATCAGAGTACGTTGTAGTAGATGATAGGGCCAAACAGTGCTATAGGCAAACAGCTGCGTGCAAAACTAATTTTCATAAAACTGTTAACCATATGCATCAAGTGTTTTTTTCACCATGCTACCCATACAATAGATGAGCTCATTCACACGAAACCCACATTGTAGATGGAGATTTGGGAAATAAGAATATGCTTTGGAAAACTTAATTTACGTTTTTAATTAAAAAAATATGCGCCGGACATACCTTTTATTTCACAGCATAAATTTAATTTATTGTAATGTAATTTTTCATATATTTTTAAATCATAAAATTTCTCTGCAAAACTTCATAAACAACACAAAAGTTGTTCAAATTGATATGTCATAGGTCAACATGGTCCTTCCTCACTATAAGACTTTCATCATATGATCAAAGGCCTTCATTATATTATGTTATATCTAGTATTGTGATCTGAAGATGATATCTTCCATCTTTGGCTTGCATGCCATATATGGGTTCACTATTTGATTATCATAACTGTATGATGATGCTTTATTTTAAATTATTTTGAATATAATATAGTTTTTTTGGTGCTGAAAAAGATATGTCAAAACCTTGCAATATCAATGTTGGGGATTTTTTCTGGTAAAATCCCAAAAACAATAATAATAAAAAATGCACACAGAGACAATGCTCTGTTTTTCCACAGGAATTTTAACACAGCGCAAACATAAAAAAAAATAAAAATTTCTGAGCACAGAGGACAGAGTTTGCACACCAAGAATTTCTATTAAAAAGAAATTTCTGTTACAGATTATAAACTTCCTCTCTCACAGAGGGATTCACCAATTACAATTCACTGAAGTGTGAAGATTACATATATATTTTTCTCACGCTGCTGCGTGCATCTTTCTGCATACACATAACACTCTATACGCACTGGTGTGCCTCCCTTCTCTTAAAAAAAACATAAAACAAAATTACATATATATATATATGACAAGCAAGAACTTACATCCATTTTTCACTTGTCATACTGCCGTAAAAGAAAACAATAAAAATTAAATGGTTTTACTGGTTTTTACGTGTGTCCATACTCCCGCTAAGGTAAAATTAAAAACTTCATCAAAACTTACTAACCCTAAGTAAATTTGCATTTACTAATTTACTCACATAAACGGCGGTAAAGAAACTTTTACTTCACGTCTAATTTATTTGCAGCAGGCCTGTACTTCAATCATTAATTAATTTGACTTTGGAAACTCATCGGGTTCGAGCTTTATCGCATAACACACATATATGCAAAAGTGTGCACCCATGGTTTCCCCGATTGCGAAAATACTATGGACCTGATAATCTATTAAAAGAAAATTAATACCTTCGTCGGGTCTGGCCCATCGGCGATTTCCCATCGCAAATAACAAAACAAACTTTATAATTCTCTGCTTCCATTTCGCCGATGCGATATCGGCAATCGCTTATCGCTGGAGCCTGTGTCGCCAAACTGCTCACCGCCGAAGTGTTCATCGCTGAAGTCGCTGGGGTCGCTGCACTCCTTCACCCGATGCGCAGTTGGAAATTACACTTTCAACGCTTCCCTTTAATCTCAACTACTGGGCATTCAATCATACCCAAACACTTCCTCAAAAATTCAAAGCTTTTCTGATCCAATGGCTTTGTCAAATTGTCTGCTACCTGTTCCTGTGTCTTGCAATGTTCTAAGACAATTTCTCCATTGCTCACCAATTCTCTGATATAATGAAACCTTGTGTTAATGTGTTTCGTTCTCTTATGAAACACTGAATTCTTTGATAATGCAATAGCAGAGCTATTGTCACAAAAAATCACTGTTGACTTTGCCTGCTCTTGGCCTAAGCTCCTCAACATTCTTCTCATCCACACTGCTTGGCATGCTGCTGCTGTAACTCCCACATATTCAGCTTCTGCTGTAGACAATGCTACAATGGTCTGCTTCTTAGAAACCCATGAAATGGCTCCTGAACCCATGTGAAAAACATAACCGGAAGTGCTTTTCCGATCATCTATACTTCCAACCCAATCACTATCAGTGTAACAACCTAAATCTGAACATTCTGAAACAGTATATAAAATTCCAAGCGTTTTAGTGCCTTTAACATACCTCAGAATCCTTTTCGCTGCTTGCCAATGTGTTTCCTTTGGCCTCTCCATGAATCTGGAAATTAAACTAACAACAAACATTATATCCGGCCTAGTTGCAGTTAAATACATGAGGCTGCCAACTATGCTCTTATATAAGCTAGGATCAAAATCCTTGTTGTTGTCCTCTTTGCTGAGTTTTAATCCCATTACTGTAGGAGTGATTGCTGCCTTGCACTCTTGCATATTAAATCTGTCCAACACTTCATTTACATATTTTGTTTGAGAGATGAAAATTCCTTTTTCATTTTGATCTACTTCTATGGCTAAGAAGTATCTCAAGAAACCCATGTCAGTCATTTCAAATTCCTCTTTCATGACTGATTTAAAATTCTTAATGAGCTGATCATCATTACCTGTGAAAATAACATCATCCACATATAACACAACAATTAAAATCTTACCATCCTTTTATTTGATGTAGACGGTGGGTTCTCCTTCACACTTGTCGAATTCATTATCCAATAGATATGAATCTATTCTACTGTACCATGCTCTTGGCACTTGCTTCAGCCCATAAAGAGCTTTCTTCAATTTGCACACTTTGTGCTCTTCACCTTTCTTCTCATAACCTAGAGGCTGTTCAACATAAATCTCTTCCTTTAACACTCCATTTAGGAACGTTGACTTCACGTCCATTTGGTAGAATTTCCATTTGTTTTGTGCTGCTATGGACAACACTACTTTCACGGTTTCTATTCTTGCAACCGGTGCAAAAGTCTCCTCATAATCTCTCCCATACTGCTGCTTGTATCCCTTGACAACCAGCCTTCCCTTGTGCCTTTCTATCTTGCCTTCAGCATTGCTCTTGGTCTTGTAAACCCATTTGAATCCAATGACTTCTTTACCTTTTGGTAGTTCAACCAAATCCCATGTTTTGTTTCTTTCTATGGCATTCATTTCCTCATCCATAGCTTCTATCCATTTCTTATCTTTAGTAACATCTTCGAAATGAATAGGGTCATCAACATGACAATACAAGGCAAATAAGGAATTCATTCCTTCATTATAAATGTCACTTAAATTTCTAAATTTCTTACCTCTTTCATTCGGTGTGCAAGTGCTTGAGGATGCACTTGAACTTCCACTTTGTGATGTGCTTGGAGAAGCACTTTCATTTCTCCTCAAGGGTGTCTCTTGCCGTCCTGGTGTTGACGCTGCTATTTGGGGATGTGTTTCAGCCATCTCCTTATCATCTTCATCATGAGACAAACAGTTTTTAACATTCACTGTTTTCTCTATGCTTCCATCCCAAGCTTCCTCCTCAATAAATTGAACATCTCTGCTCACAAAAAACTTCTTGGTAGATGGGATATACAACCTGTAAGCTTTGGATTCTTCACTGTATCCAATGAAGAAACATTTCTCCCCTTTGCTGTCCAACTTCCTCCTTAGCTGATCTTGAATGTGTGCATAGGCCACACATCCAAAAACTTTCATGTGGGTGACTCCTTGCTTTCTCCCACTCCATGCTTCTTCCGACACTCTGTTCATTACTGCTTTTGTAGGACACCTGTTCAAAATATATGCTGCACAATTTACAGCTTCAGCCCAATAATCATTTGGCAAATGCTTTGCCTTCAACATGCTTCTCGCCATATACATGATGGTCCTGTTCTTCCTTTCAGCAACTCCATTTTGCTGTGGGGTGTACCTTGCTGTAAATTGTTTATGAATTCCATTTTCTCTGCAAAATCGTAGGAATTCCTTGGAGATATACTCACCTCCTCTATCTGTTATGAGAACTTTAATATGCAGCCCGCTTTGGTTCTCCACAAGTGCTTTGAAGTTTTGGAATTTCTCAAACACTTCACTTTTGTTTTTAAGAAAATAAATCCAAGTCTTTCTTGTAAAGTCATCAATAAAGGTTAGGAAATATTGATTACCTGCTAATGATGCAGCTTGCATCGGTCCACATAAATCTGAGTGGATGATCTCTAAGGGTGCCTTTGCCCTTATGCTTTTACCTGATGGAAAACTTTCTCTATGTTGTTTTCCCAAAATGCAACCTTCACATAGGCTGTCTGGTTTCTCTATCAATGGTAATCCTCTTACCATTCCTTTTCTGCTCAACAAATTAAGACCTCCAAAGTTGAGATGTCCAAATCTCAAGTGCCACAACCAATTTTCATCCTTTAGCACGCTTTGGAAAGCCTCTTGGGTAACTGTTGCAATTACCTCTTTGTTTTTCAAATCTGCCCTGATCCTGAGAGGGAACATCCTGTTCCTTGTCATCTTCACTTCATCAATGCATCTTTTGCTGGGTGGTATATCCATGATGGTGCATACATCATTCTTAAAGAGAACATTGTACCCCTTATGGACAAGCTGTCAAATACTCAAGAGGTTACACCTCATTCCAGGAACATAGTAGACATCTGCTATGGTTTTCCTTTCTCCTTTCTTTGTAAATATCTTAACTTCTCCTTTACCCATAACAGAAATTTTACTATCAGTCCCAAGTGTGACTTGTGACTTCACACTTTGATCTAAAGCAGAAAACAAGGCTATGTTTCCTGTCATATGGTTGCTACAACCAGAATCTAGAAACCATATATCTTCACTATTTGTTTCAACCATGTTACAAGCTAATAAAACATTATTTTCGCTGATATTTTCTCTAGTGATATTTGCACTAGAACTATTACTCATATCATGTTGTTTCTTCTTACACTCATTGGCATAATGCCCATATTTTTTACAATAATAACATTGGACATTGGATTTTTCATACCTCTGTCCTTGAGCATGATGTTGTCCTCTTTGTTGGCTGCTGCCTTGGCCTTGACTCTGATCTGAATTGCTGCCTCTTCCTTGAGCATTTGTTCGACTCTTCCTTCTACCTCTGTTCTGGCTTCTGCCTCTTCCTCTCTTGTTTCCTTTGCCTTGACCTCTTCCTCTTCCAAAGGACATCTGGGTCTTAAAGGCTTGCTCTAGAGATGAGTTTTCATTTCTACTCAACCTCTGTTCATGAGTTATCAGTGATGCATGGAGTTCATCAACTGAAAAGTTTGAGAGATCCTTTATCTCTTCAATAGTGGTGACAATAGCATCAAACTTTGAGGGTAAGACCCTCAATATTTTCTCCACAATCCTCCTTTCTTCAAGAACTTCTCCATGAGTTCTTATCTGTGTGACCAAACCAATCACATGTGTGAGAAATGAGTCAATGTTATCTGACTCCTTCATGTTCAGATTCTCAAAATCTCTCCTCAGCAACTGTAGTTTTGCTGTCTTCACTTTCTCCATGCCTTGATAGGCTATCTTGAGAGTTTGCCATGCTTCTTTGGATGTCTTAGCTGCTGCTATTCTTGGAAACACACTCTCATGC
>APFE031503411.1:29919-45870 GCA_000404065.3 Pinus taeda | reverse complement strand
TTCATGTTCAGATTCTCAAAATCTCTCCTCAGCGACTGTAGTTTTGTTGTCTTCACTTTCTCCATGCCTTGATAGGCTATCTTGAGAGTTTGCCATGCTTCTTTGGATGTCTTAGCTCCTGCTATCCTTGGAAGCACACTCTGGTCCACTGCCTGATACAAAAATACACGGGATTTTGAGTCATTTTCCCTATTTCTCTTCAATAGGTCCTTCTCTACTGGAGTTAATCTATTAAACTCATTTTCATCTGCTGGTTCTTCAAAACCATCTTCAACTATTTCCCATAAATCTTGAGAGGCAAACAGGACTGTCATGGTTATTGCCCAATAGTCATAGTTTTTCCCATTAAACTGTAGGAGCTGGGTGTTAAACATACCCATACCAGTGCTTGTGCTGGCCATTCCTTGCATCCTTAGTTATGCTTCAATTTCTTGACTGTGTATTTTAAAACAACTGACTGCTTCTTCAGCAACACATAAAAAAAACTTAGTGAAATACCTGAGTATTTTCTCGACTAAGCCTTCACTCTGCTCGAGAAGATCTACTGCTGCAACAAAAGACTCCTCCCTTCAGTTTCTTTGTCACCTTCAAAGAGCCTAAGCCTGTTGTGATACCACTGTTGGGGATTTTTCTGGTAAAATCCCAAAAACACAAAAATAAAACACACAGAGGCAATGCTCTGTTTCTTTTACTCCACATGATCTTTTGTACACAGAGAAGCTTTAAAAAAAATGACTGAAGAACAGAGTATTACATACCCAGAAAATGATTTCTATTCATTAAAACAAAAATCACTGATACATATTCATCCTCTTTGCTGAGAGAGATTCACCCAAAATACTCTGCCTCTTTTACAAAATGATTTTTACACTGCTGTGTAAAATCTCCATTCACTGCTGTAAAATAAATTTACATCATACTGCTGTAAAAAAAAATTACATATGAAGCTCAAAAACATTATATGTCTTCTTCACTCCCGGCACTGCTGTGCATCTCCTCTTGCAAAGAAAACAAAGGTCAACTTAAAAAAATACATGCACTCCACCATTTTCTTTATGCAATGTTGTGCATTAATACATAGTTTTCTTTTTGCTGCTCCTTCGTTTTACGATGCCCAACACACAAAATTACAACACACGAGCTCTTTTTCATTCGGCTTGTTCTATCAAAAATGAACACACACAAAACATATACAAAAGGATTTTTTTTAAAAAGACATAGTTGACTTGCCCATACCTCCAGCATAAAAGAAACATTAAGTGCCGTAAAAAAACATAAATATCTACCTACGTATATTACAATTCATTAATAAAAGGTATGGTCAATGAAACTTGATTGTACTCTACGCCAAGCTTTTAATGTTGGCCGTATGCAGGTTGAGACAATCGATGGCGGAGATTGATGGAGCAGATCGGAAGGCGGATGGAGATATCGGGAGCCACTTTTATGTTGAACTTTACGTCTCGAGATGTCAGAGATGATGACGTATAGGGAGAGCCACGGGTCAACACTATATTGTATCGGGCTCTTGTGTACGAAAACTCCCTTCATGCAAAAATAGGTCCGATACGCATCAAGGTGGTTTGTGGTTTTGCTGCGGTGGTTTTGAGGTGCGCAGTTGAAATTAGATTTCAACAAGGATTGTGTATAGGATTTTAATTTGGCGCTAGAATTTTAATTTAATTATAGTTTCTTCAGTTTTATTCATTTGGTCTCTCATGTTAGGAGAGATGGATCTGATTCTCAGACTTATTAGTTCCTAGATATTTTCAACTAGAGTTAGATGTTGATTTACTTCATGCACTGTATTTTTTATAGGAGAGTTTGGTTCTCCAGCTTTGTATATACATCAGTGTACTAAAACAGTCCCCTTTGACCTACTTTGTACTTTGTGGTTATCAGTTCGACACAAATATAATTATCTTATTTTATCTTATCTTTGTAATCAGAGGCACCATTATAATAGGGGATTTGAACTTGGTTTATTTTTAGGTTTAAAGGATTTCACATATCTAGAATTACCAATTAAAATTACCAATTAAGTTGTTTGGAAAGAGTTATTAATAATTATTAAATAAGTAGTTAAAATCTAATTTTAACAAGATTATTAAGTATTTATTTTAGAGTAGAGGTTTTATAATTTTGATATAATAATTCATAATTAATAAATAAATAGTAGGATTTAAACTAGGATATTTTTAATAGTAAATATGATGGAGTTTGGAGATTATTTACAATGTAGTTAGGTGCTTTTTATTTTGATTAAAAAAAAATTATAAGATTAATAAAAATACAATAAATGTGGTATATGTATTGGATTTATGGTATTATCCAGTCTATTTACATGTCTAGAATTACAAAATGAGGGTGAAGCTACATAGTTAAGAATTATATTATATATATATATTAATATATATTTCTTTTTTCTTTTTTTATGTTAAATTTTTATATTTATGCAAAATGTTTACATCATTGTCTTTTGATTTCCAAAATTCTTCTTAGCTCAAATTTACTAGTTTTGTTGGCCATTAGGTAGTTTCCAAAAAATATGCTCACATCAAGGAAAATTCTTCTTAGCTCAATTTTACTAGATTTGTTGGCCAAGAGGTAGTTTCCAAAAAAGATGCTCACATCACATCAGGGAGTAATATTAGCTCATCCACCCCCATCTAATATTAGAGTGGAGGGATCACTTCAGGTGGGCTCAATCATGGACCCTAACCCCAAGGATGTTGAGAGCATTGAACCACTTAGGATGAACCCTTGACCTCTCAATAAAAAAGATTATTTAATAATAGAAACTCAACCAATTGAGGTGACCCTCTGTTTTTTTAATAATCATTATTAATAATAATTATTATTTAAAATAAAGTTATATTTTAGTTATTTTTATGTTTTTTATTTAAATTTTATTTTATTCATAGCAATGTGAAATGTGTCAAAAAGTAAGAATATTAATGTTCATAGGATTTTATCAACTATTTAATTTATATGGTTGTTATTTCTAGATATAGTGTTGAGTAGTTGTGGCATTTTCTCCAAATCTACAATTATGTTCACTCCATTCATATTTATAGGACAACTCCATAAATTGATTTCCCAAGAAAGATTTCCGACAACTACATAAACTCACTTCCCACAGGGTCCTATAAATATGAATGGAGTGGACATAATTGTAGATTTGGAGAAAATGCCACAATTACTCAACGCTATATCTAGAAATAACAACCATATAAATTAAATAGTTGATAAAATTCTTACATTATGACACATTTCACATTGCTCGGAAGTCCATGACTGACTCCGCCTTTTCTTTCTTCAAAATGAGCACTATATTAGTCGAAGTGGTCTTCTCGTTGATATTGCCCGAAATCCTAGAACCTTCTACCATTGTTAATAGATCAGCTTTGATGAGGTCGAAGAAGTGAATGAAGAACTCTATTGTCCAGCCGTCCGGCCCTGGAAATTTATCTCTTTTAAAAGATTTCATAGTTCTGATCAATTCCTCCTCAGAGATTGGTTCAAAGATTTTATCATTTGTATCCTCATCGAACATCTGAGGAAACACTTCAATGCCCCATAGAATGTCCTGGAACCTGCATTCTTCAGATCTTTGGTATTGTTTTTCAAAGAAGTTTACTGCCTCATTTGATATTTCCTGTTGAGGATATAGGAAACCTCCTCTTCCATCTCTTATCTTCCATATGGAATTCTTTTCATGCCTGGAATTTGCAAAATTATGGAAAAATTTTGTGTTCTTATCCCCTTCTTTTAACCATATCGCCCTACTTTTCAGCCTCCAAAAAGATTCCTCTTGTTCTAAGATTTTTATTTTCTTCTTTTGTAACTCCTTCATGAGACACCTCATTTTGAAGGATAGATGATGAGCAGCCATCGCTTCCGAAGCACTATCTAATGCCTTCTGAATTTTCCTGAGATCTTTTCTGTTGGATTGCCCTTTCTCATATTGCCACTCTTTTACCACCTTACGCATATGAGCCATTTTGTCTCTGAATGTCATCAAAAGCGAAAGAAGATTGGAGGACGCCATCTCATTCCATGTTTTTTTATAAGGTCGTTAAAAACCAGATCCTCCAGGAATGATCTGTTGAATTTGAATGAATATCCTTTTCCGAAACCCTTTTCCTTCTAGCCTAATAGGATCGGTCTATGATCTGAAATGAAGACATTCTCAATTGATGAGAATGGCATGCCAATACTATCAATCAAACTAGCATGGAGAATAAACCTATCCAACCTCTTTGCAATATAAGCTTTCCCGATTCTGCCATTTTCCCATGTCAGGAGCATTTGGGGAGGGAGAATGTCGACAAAATTCCTCCTTAGCAGTTCATTTTTAATACTTTCAGCAAGGGGGTCCTTCTTCTTGTTGTTGCCCCAGATCTCATCTATATTTAAAGTGACATTTGAATCCCCTACAATCAATAAATTTTCCACATCAAGAATTTCAGAGTTAAAGGGGTTCTCCCAGAATAGCAGTCTATTCTTGTAGGGAGCATATACATTCAAGATGTTTATTGGAGATTTATGTCCTCTCATTTGCATCAAGATCAAGATCCCTGCAAAACAACTATATGTTTTTGCCTTGCTCCGGATTGGATCTCATAAGACCCCTAACCCCCCAAAAGGCCGATAGCTTCCAGAGCAGAGATGTGCCATGAGGGAAACATCTCCCTGAAATAAGAGATTGCAATAGAAGAGGCATGCACAGTTTCTTGTACTAAAATAATTTTGGGGCTTACTGAGTAAAAGAGGTTCTTTAAGGCCAAAAACTTTGGACCTGTCCCCAGACCCCTTATGTTCATGGAAATGATAAAATTCATTTTGGAGACTTTCCGGCCATGCTTGCTCTAAGAGGCCTATCTTCTGTCACGTCAATGATGGGAACGTCTATGAGAGATAAATTACGGATTCCTCTGCCCTCGCCATCTTCTCTCTCCCTGAAATGTATGCTTCCCCCTTTTGTTTTTCTCCTCACTGTGACATTACTAGCAGACTTTGGGCTAATTTGAGGGGAATTTAGGACTGCAGGTTTATGAATTGTGAGCGCACTGAGCTGTAAAGATTTTTTTCTTAATAAGAAATACAAGTCACTGCCTATTGAATTTGTGGGCGAGGATGTAGGAGAGCTAGCTGGGGTAGCAGTTATCAAAATGCCTTTCACCCTTTCAAGAGAAGAACTGATTTTATTTGGCGATGGTGTTGATGAGTAGATGGTTTGGATTTCCTTACTAAGATTCTTAAAGGGATGCGGAGTTGGAAGAGGATTTGGAATCTCTTGATCCAAGGCCAACTCCCAAGGGGGCACAGAGGAGGATATAGGCTCCACAGGGATAGGAGTATCAAGCAGCATTAGAGAATGCTAATGATCTTCAGAAAAAAATGTCGCTATACTTCTGACCCTAGCAGAGATATGGGTATGATTGGTGATATGGGCGGAATAGGAACCTCGTGGTCCGAGGCAGGCTCCAAAGGGGGCATAGAGGGGGATATAGGCTCCACGGGGATATGAGTATCAAGCAGCTTTGGAGAATGCTGATGATCTTTAGAAAAAAATTTCCACTGTACTTTTGACCCTGAGGGAGACTGACTTTTTGAGGACATGGATCGCACCGGATCCTGGCATGATGATTTTACCTTGAAGGGCTTTGCTACAAAACAATGATAACCATGATGCTTTCAGTTATTAATAAGGCATCTTGAACAGTTCTTTATTAAATGCCCAGTGCAGTGACATGCTGAGCATCTAAAGGGAATCCCCTAGAAGTCAAGCCTTTGCCAGATTTTTAATTCCCTCCAGTGAATGTCAATATTGTCTGGGAATCCTCCTCTGAAGGCTTTGTCTATCAAAATCCACGCTACTCGTTTGCCTTTCTCTCCTAAAACCCATGGATCCACGTAAACACATCTTCCAATGGCGTTCCTGATTTTAGCTAAAGTTTCCTTTGACCATAACTCTAATGGCAGACCGGGAAGTTTGACCCAAATCAAATTGTTAGATGGAATATTCTTTAATGGATTATAGCCCATATACCACCTATGCAATGCCAAAAAACTTCTTTTATAAACCCACTGTTGTTTGAAAATGATGTCCAGGTCACTGGAAGTATGAAAATGAAAGAAGTACCATTCTTTCAGTAATCTGGCGACAATTGGAACATATCCAATTAACGGCTTCCATTGCTGCTCGAGCCAGCACCTCATCTTTGAGTCATCCAATTTCGGGAAATGACATCTCCCGACGAGGGCATTAGCTTGGAGGCTTTCTAGACGATCTGCTAGATGAATACTATCTATTTTAATAGCTGCACGAGGGGGGATAGTCTTTACAGGTTTTTGGTTTTTCTGAGGAAATCCATCCTGCCAAGTCTTCTGTATGTGATCTTTTTCAGGTTGACTGATAGTGCGCAAATGATTTTCTTTTGATCAGACAAAACCTTCTACCTCATTCTGTGGGACCGAGGGGTGAATCAGCATTTCCTCCAAAGTGGACTGCCATTCACTTGATAGCTTGGTATTTTCGTGTACAGATTTTGCCTGGATGGCCGCTTGTATCATAGCCTCCAAGTCAGATGTGTCAGTGATTCTTAAATCGGCCACCTAACACTGAGCTCATAGGGATCATAAAAATCCAGGAAAGATATGAGTCAAGCACTACGATCAGAAGAATTAGATGGTTTCTGAACAAGATGCTCAGAGAAGGAAGGTTTAAAACTCAATTTTCCTGACCATAGTACCGTCAGGGGAAGCCTCGGGAAGGAGTTTACCCTTATTCCAAGAGGAAAGGTATTAAATATGAGGCCATCCGTCCATCCGCCTTTAAATGGTATGACTATAACATTAGCTGGATTCTGACATACACACAGAAATTTGAAAAAATGACGGCTTTGCTTAATTCGGAAGTCCTGTTCCCATCCCAAAGGAAACTTAAATATCTAGGGAATTACCTTACTTGACTCTGCCCGAGAATGTCCTGGCCAGAGCTAGAAATTAAGTCTTGTACTTTTGATTAAAATCTGGCTCCCAGGAGAGAAAAGCGGCCCGGAAAAACCAGGAGGGTTTAGGAAGGTGGCATCAATGAGCCAAGAGTTCCAGAGATCAATTGACTTCATCAAACTAAACCTTCATGAGGATTCCTCACGACAAACTATACAACAATAGAAGAACTGACAGACACACCACAAAGGGCCTAGCTTAAATCGGAAATCCGAGCATGGCTTGGAAATGACAATATATTTCTGAATCTTCAGAAACGATATCCATGACCAGCTTAAAAACGATTCCGAAAAACACAAGAATTCTACAGAAATCCTTGAAGATATTGTTGGGTATTTTTACTTCTGTTTGAGATGGATAAATACCAAAACCATAAAATATAAAACACAGAGCCTATGCTCTGTTTGCTTTGCTCCAAGATCTTTTACACAGAGAAGTCTTTTAAAATTAATTACACAGGACAAAAGATTTCACCACCATAAAATTTCCATTCATTAAACAAAAACATTTACATATTCATCCTCTTTCACTCAGAGGGATTCACCAAAACATTTACTCTGCCTCCTATGAAATTTACACCACTGTGTGTAAATATTTCATTTACATTCACTGCTGTGTGAAAACAAAATTACAGGGAGTTACAGATTTACCTTTTCACCTGTGTGAAACAATTCATGGATTTGGAACAAAACAAGCCACTGGTTTTTCATTCACTTCTCCTCCTGCACTGCTGTGCAAACTTTTCATTTTACATTACAAAGACAAAGAAAATCCTTTTTTTTTACTTCTGCTGCATAAAAATCCATGGTTTTCATTCGATGCTGCGGAGCCCTGTTTCTCTTCACACCATATGCAAAAATCCTCGTGTGTAATAATAAAATTACATCTATGGAGTCAACGCTCCTAAGTTAAAAACATATGCCAAAAAAAATTAATTAAAAAAACATTATAGTTTCTGCCCATACTCCATATTAAATTTATGCCCATGCCTGCCGTATGAAATCATAAAGTCTTTACCTAAGTTAATGACACCTTCATTTATAACATTAAATAAAACGTGCCGTAAAAGTAAAATTAAAGTTCGGGCAGGTTGAATGCAATCCATGTCTATTGACCTGATCCGACGCAATTCGCATACCAACCTCTGACAAAACAAACGACCTTTGCCGTCCGGGGAAAGTGGTTTTGGGTTCGTACACCCGACGCGTGGCAGCTGGTTAGGTTGTTCGGAGGCCCTCTGACAAAAACCCCTTTTTACCACCCCCATTGCGATATGCCTCCACGTGGTTCGGTGGTTTTGCTGGGCGGTTTTTAGGTGCATTAAATATTTGCCCGCGCGGTTGAAATTACAAATTCAACAATTATCAAATCTTCATACTATCACTGTGAGGGACTATACAAGTTTGGAGGATCTTCCAAATTCCAGTGAAAATTAAACAAATCTCCAAAACATCGATCTGGGGGGTTGTACAAGTTTGGAGGTGCTTCCAAATGCCATCGGGGTTGTAATGAACCTTCAAAAAATCGATCTGTCATGATGTGTAAATTTGAAGAGACTTCCAAATTTCTCCGAGAATTTACCAAATCTTCATAGTATCACTCTGAGGGATTGTACAAGTTTGGAGGATCTTCCAAATTCCATTGAAAATTTAACAAATCTCGAAAACGTCGATCTGGGGGGTTGTACAAGTTTGGAGGTGCTTCCAAACGCCATCGGAGCTTTTATGAACCTTCAGAAAATTGATTTGTCAGGGTGTGTAAATTTGAAGAGACTTCCAAATTTCTCCGAGAATTTATCAAACGTTCATACTATCAGTCTGAGCAACTATATAAGTTTTGAGGCGCTTCTAGATTCCATAGAGAATCTACTGCGACTGAGGCATCTCCATTTGGGTTGTTGTAGCAGGTTGATCCTCTCCAATGAAACGCTTGGAAACATCACCACGCTGAAAGGCTTAGATCTCTCAGGTTGTCTCCAAATAGAAGTATTACCTCTCTAGGTGCTACAACAATGGTCCTTGAAAAAGTTAAATTTGTTGAGTACCAACATAAGAGAGTTGCACAGTGCGCCTCCTGTATGGCCAAACAATTTGGAAGTTCTGATGTTAGGAAGCCCTTTGTTGAAAGTGCTTCCACCATGGCTTGGTTACCTACAGAATTTGAAAGATTTGCTGCTACATGGATGCCGGAAATTGAAATTTTTGCCCGATTCAATTGGACAGTGCAGTTAGATTTGAAATATGGAGATTTCAAAATGTGGAATACAATATTTACCACTCTCTCATGCAGCTGAACAATATGGAAATTTTAAGAGTACGCAGTTTTCCATTACGTGAACTACCATTCAAGAAGAAGGTTCAAGGACAAGGAGAACCATCTGTTGAGTTAACAGAGTCTTCACAGGCGAGCCAATTGGAGTCTTCGATGTTGGAAGACATTAATTCCAACCACCCGCCATTAATGTAGTTGCTAGAGAGGATTCGACGGACGTCTTGAGAGATGGATAATTTTTTGGAGAAGCCATTTACTCCAGAAAATTCCTTCTTGTGTATAAAAACCGCTTCAGCAATCAAACCGCTTCAGCAATCAAACGAAGACGATTTTGTTTTGTGTTTTATGTGTTCAAGTGTGTGTTCTCTGATACCAAATCAGAGCAGGTGTGAGGTGTGAGAAGAACGAGCTCAGGTGAGCTGTGAGGAGAGGCCAATTAATTATGGTGCTAAGTGTTTGAGTGCAGAGAGCTTTCCGCTGTTTGGAACTGCGTTAGAAGAGGCGGTGGGGAGATCCATTCAGAGTGGTATTATAGTTAAGTGTGAGGGCTCTGTTATGCTAGAGTGCTGTCCACTAAAGCCAAGGGAGAGCTGAAAGGAAGCCTGTGTTTGGTGTGCGATTGAGGCGTTCAAGCCACTGTGAGGAGGACTGTGTTGAGACCGTCGTGGAAGGTAAACTCGTCTAAGCGTGGTTTATTTTTCTTGTTTTCCAAACGCTGTTGCAGGGATCTACGCTGGTGTGATTGCAGGAAGCCGAGGTTTGAGAAAGGAAGTTCTGAAAGCAAGGACAAGCGCCCATTTAACGTTCTGAGTTTGGTGGGGCCAGTCGCTGACTTCAGATTTGAGAGCTTAGGGCAAAGGTTCTTCTAAAGGGACTGGTGTTGAAAGCAAAAAAGTTGAAGGCTGCTGTATTTACTTTTATTAGTTTGGAGACTTAATACAAGGGAGTTCGAGGATTATGGGAATGTCATATTAAGTTTCTGGTTGTCATTAGTAGCGTTTATATTATCAACTATTATAGTTCACTACTTACCAGGGATGAAGGGTTCATCTTGTGCATTTTTCTTCACTGGCAATGGTTATTATTGTTATTCCATTTTTGCAGAATCTAAGTGGTGCCTGGACGAGCTCGTCCAAATGCTCGAAACGACGCAGAGCGCTACAATTCTTCCCGTGTTTTACGGAGTTAAACCTTCTGAGCTCAGGGGGACAGACAGAGGAGCGTATGCTAATGCCATGCTAAAACACAAGCAACGATATAATTTGCAAACAATCGAGAAATGGAAGAAGGCTCTTTCTGCTGTCGCAGGTATAAGCGGCTTCGAGCTAGAGGCGTGCGATGGGTGAGCATCTTTCACTATTCGCAAATTTATGTTACTTTTTCTTAAATTAAGTTGATTCTACCGCCCAGTAAGATGGCTAAAGTAACAAAGTTCAATTTTTTCTTAAAAAAAATTGAAAAAAAAATAAAAATTTAAGATCTTTTTTTTTCTCGGTAAAAGTCTAAGATTCTATTATATGTACAGAGAAGAAATTACAAGCATTGTAGCAGGACATATCATGGAATTTATGGCCGACTGAGATGCCACGGTTATGGCAAAACTATTCAGAAACTCCCACGCAGGGGATTCATACGACCTGAAAGCTTCAAAACAACCTACAGGTACATTAAATTGAACCAAGAAAGGCAAAATAACATGCCTGAGACTCAAAACTAAACCTGCCCACACAGGGGCTGTCTTCTCTGTCCCTACTGACATAGCCAAGAACCGACACAGCCAAGAACCGACATAGCCAAGAACCGACACGCAGACCTTAACCAGCGCTGCAGACTCTACAGAATGGACTATGACCCGAGATTACATAAAACCAGAGCGGGATGATACCCGTGCTATGAAAAAACAAAATAAAACAGAAGCTGGACCTGAGTAAAGAGAGGGACGCTGTGTCAGGGGCGTGCTGGAGCTGGTGAAACCTCCACGGGTGGCTTCTCCTCCACGGGTGGCTTCTCCTCCACGATTTCACACCAACCGAGCCCTTCAGGAATGCCCTCCCACATAGCAGCCCATTTGGCGGCATCGCGAGCCCTCGCTGCTTGGGATGAGGAAGGGTCGTCCATGACAGCTTTTCCTGAGGTCGTGGCCTCGATTGATGGAGGAGGCAGGGGTAGTTCTTGACCTGGGATGTCTGGGGGAGGAACTTCCCCTGCTGATGGAGAACCCTCACCTTCTGCTTCAGGTGTTCTCGTGAAGAGCACTGAGATGTGCGCACTGACCCCATGAGAATCTCCCATCTTCCCCAGGGTGAAGACCACAGACCCAAATGCTGGGAGGGCTGGCCCCTCCATGTTCGCCCCACTGACCTCTACGACCTGCTCGGCTTGAAGAGGTGCAACCCCGGCGCGACGGTGGCAGAATTGGCAGCAGCAATGGTGATGCTCCCTGGCAGCCTGCCCTCGTCCTCGACCCCTGCTGGAGCCCCTTCCTCTTCGACATGGTTGTCTGTGGCGAAGCCGAGCCATGGCGAATTTGTTCTCCCACCACCAAGGATTTTTAGCAACCGCCACCTTCCTCCCTCCAAACTCAGACCACCACCTTCCTCCCTCCAAATTCTCCCTCCGAAATTCTGCAACTGAGCCTCTGCGCTCTGTGGAAATAACTAGGTTGAGGGTGACCTGAGATGGCACTCTTCCCGGCCAGCACCAGGCTTGCCCCCACTGCAGAGCATTCGGCGTCCAGACCCCAGACTGACTGAAAAAATCGCAGAGCATTGGCGAGAAGCAGACCCCGACCAGGTATAAATTGCCATGACCATTCTCGAAACATCCTTCGGCCCTTGCCATACTGTCATCCATGGCCGCATTAACTGCCCTGAGCTACCACCCCGTCTTAATACCGAGTTGACGGCGGACGAGCCTGGGTTATTAAGCTGCATGGCTCGTCGCATGTGCGATCACGTGGGAGCCAAGTGGCTCATCCTCCAGCTGTCCTCTGGCACCCGCATCCGGGGAAATAAAAATTTAAGATCAGAAATTAAGATAGATTTAATTAAGATGGATGTAAAATTTAATTGATAGATATATTGGTTGGTAAAATTTAATTGATAGGTACTTGACAAACTTAAGTAAGCCTGTTTACACTAGTTATTTTACCTTTCTCTGAATTTGAATATTCAGGGACGAGTTGGAGCTGCTGGATAAGGTTGTGCAAAGAGTTTTGAAAGAGGTTCCAAAACCACAGTTGTTTGTGGCCAACTATAAAATTAGTTTGCCGGAAAAAAATTGAAGATTTTGAAAGGACAACCTTATCTCGGCTGGAGGGGCAGAACACGCTGGAGGCCAAGGTTGTGGGGATTGTAGGTTTAGGCGGGATTGGGAAATCGACTCTCGCAAAAGATTTTTTCAACGAGAAGAGATCAAATTATAATGGCTCTTCTTTTTTGTGAAAGTGCAGCACAAAAGGTCCTACATTCTTTGCAGAAGAAGCTCATTAAGGACTTAGTAGGGAGAGATGTCTCAATTGATAGTTGGGAAGAAGGTGTAGGAATAATATTAGACGATGTTGATCATCGCTATCAACTGGATGCGTTCTTGCCTGTTAAGAGTGTCCTTCACCCCAGGAGTTTTATTTTGGTCACTTCTCGTGACAAGCATGTCCTTCAAAGTGTATGTACCATAGAATCATCAATTTATCACCTCAAGGGCCTCGATCGACCAAACTCTTTAGAACTTTTCTGTTCGCATGCCTTCTTTCACTCACATCCACCACCAGAATTTGTAGACCTTGTAGATGGGTTTCTAGAGGCCTGCGGCGGATTGCCTCTGTCGTTGCAAGTGTTTGGGGCTCTACTCTGTCAAGAACGCGAAAGATCCTGCTGGGAAGAGCAACTGAATGGACTTCAAAAGCTACCTGATGACATATAGGTGAGACTAAAAATAAGTTATGATTCACTGAGTGAAGAGGAGCAGAAGATATTTTTAGATATCGCTTGATTTTCTTTAGGAGAAGATAAGGATAGGTGGATTAAAATATGGGGTTGGTCAGACTGGAAAGGTTCCCTGGGGTTTCGAAATTTGCAGAATAAATGTCTTGTTGATGTGGATGAGAAAAATAGGATAAGAATGCACGATCACCTGAGAGACACGGGGAGAAGTATTGCTAAGGATCCATCATTGCCTCGTCGTCTCTGGCGTGCGACGTCGAAAGACGTCTATGATCTGCTGGAGCAATCATCATTATCTATAAGTGCTTTAATCATCGCAACCTTTGTATTTCTGTCAACAATTTTCAAAGATTTTTTATTCAAAAACATTTCTGAAGCGTGCTGTGTTGTAATCCATTTTTGTTTTTATGTCACAAACAGGTAATAGAAGTGCGCGGAATTAGAATGGCTCCTAGGTGGACCTTTGAGGAGGAAAGTTTCAGTGATCATTGGGAGGAGGAAAGTTTAAGTGATAAGGTGTTCAGAATCAGTAAATTGCAACTTCTTGAAGGTCGGGGAGATTTTGTTGAACACATATTGACTAAAATGCAGTCACCAAATCTCACATGGCTCCGCTGGTTTGATTGTCCGTGCTCTTCTCTACCTTCCTGTATCCCAATGCGTGATTTAAGATTTTTATGCTTGAGTGGGGAGAGATTGGAAAGATTGGAATTTGAGGTATGTGAGTAGGATGTAGATGAACTTAATTTCTAATTTTGAATAGATGAGAATCATGATGTTATGTCTTATCTTTCTTGTGATTGAAACGTCAAACTTTGCAGGCACCCTGGCAATTGCGGGAGTTAAATATTGATGCTCCACGTTTAGAGTTTCCAAACTCTTTATGTCACCTGCCGTACCTCCAAAACATCACTCTCACCCGCTGTACTTTGAAGGCGCTTCCAAATGCCTTCGGGACTTTAACGAATCTCCAAAAGATCAGTCTCAGCTACTGTGAAAGTTTGGAGGATCTCCCAAATTCCATAGAGAATTTAAGGAATCTCCAAGAGATCAATCTGGAGTGTTGTATAAGTTTGGAGGTGCTTCCAAACGCCATCGAGGCTTTAATGAACCTTGAGAAAATCGTTCTGACAGGGTGTGTAAATTTGAAGAGACTTCCAAATTTCTCCAAGAATTTATCAAATGTTCATAGTATCTATCTGAGGGACTGTCAAAATTTGGAGGCGCTTCCAGATTCCATAGAGAATTTAAGGAATCTCCGAGAGATCGATCCGGAGGGTTGTATAAGTTTGGAGGATCTTCCAAATTCCATTGAAAATTTAACAAATCTCCAAAACATCAATCTGGAGGACTGTACAAGTTTGGAGGTGCTTCCAAACGCCATCGGGGCTTTAATGAACCTTAAGAAAATCAATCTGTCAGGGTGGGTAAATTTGAAGAGACTTCCAAATTTCTCCGAGAATTTATCAAATGTTCATAGTATCTATCTGAGGCACTGTAAAAGTTTGGAGGCGCTTCCAGATTCCATAGAGAATTTAAGGAATCTCCAAGAGATCGATCTGGAGGGTTGTACAAGTTTGGAGGTGCTTCCAAACGCCATCGCGGCTTTAATGAACCTTTAGGAAATCGATCTGTCAGGGTGTGTAAATTTGAAGAGACTTCCAAATTTCTCCCAAAAAAAAAAAAAAAAAACAAACAAACCAACTCCCCTTTAATTTCAACTGCTGGGTTAGTAGTCATACCCAAACACTTCCTCAAAAATTCAAAGCTTTTATGATCCAATGGCTTTGTCAGAATGTCTGCTACCTGTTCCTGAGTCCTGCAATGTTGTAAAGTGATTTCTCCATTGCTTACCAATTCTCTAATATAATGAAACCTTGTGTCGATGTGTTTCGTTCTCTTATGAAACACTGAATTCTTTGATAATGCAATAGCTGAGCTATTGTCACAAAAAATCACTGTTGCTTTTTCTTTCTCTTGGCCTAAGCTCCTTAACATCCTTCTCATCCAAACCGCTTGAAACGTTGTTGCTGTAGCTGCCACGTATTCTGCCTCTGCTGTAGACAACGCCACAATGGGTTGTTTCTTAGAAGCCGATGAAATTGCTCCTGAACCCATGTGAAAGAGATAACTGGATGTGCTTTTCCGATCACCTACACTTCCAGCCCAATCGCTATCGGTGTAGCCAACTAAATCTGAACATTCTGAGACAGTATATAGGATGCCAAATCTTTTAGTACCTTTGACATACCTCAGAATTCTTTTTGCTGCCTGCCAATGTGCTTCTTTTGGCCTCTCCATGAATCTGGAAATTAAACTAACAGCAAACATTATGTCAGGTCTAGTTGCAATTAAATACATGAGGCTGCCAACTATGCTCTTATATAAGCTAGAATCAAAATCCTTGCTGTTGTCCTCTTTGCTGAGTTTTAATCTCATTACCGTGGGAGTCATCGCTACCTTGCACTCTTGCATATTAAATCTGCCCAACACTTCATTTACATATCTTGCTTGAGAGATAAAAATTCCATTTTCATTTTGATCTACTTCTATTCCTAAGAAGTATCTCAGCAAACCCATGTCAGTCATTTCAAATTCACTTTTCATGACTGCTTTAAAATCAGCAATGAGGGAAGCATCATTGCTAGTAAAAATCAAATCATCTACATATAAAACAACAATAAGAATCTTACCATCTTTCTCCTTTATGTAGAGTGTGGGC
>APFE031503411.1:0-27537 GCA_000404065.3 Pinus taeda | reverse complement strand
TTCATATCATGCTGTTTCTTCCTACATTCATTGGCATAGTGCCCATATTTTTTACAATAATAGCATTGGACATTGGATTTTTCATACCTTTTTCCTTGAGCATGATATCGTCCACTTTGTTGGTTGCTGCCTTGGCCTTGGTTCTGATTCAGATTGCTGCCTCTTCCTTGAGCATTTGCTGGACTGTTTCTTCCACCCCTGTTTTGGCTTCTGCCTCTTCCTCTCTTGTTTCCTCTGCCTTGACCTCTTCCTCTTCCAAAAGAAATTTGGGTCTTGAAGGCTTGCTCTAGAGATGAGTTTTCATTTCTACTCAACCTTTTCTCATGTGTTATCAGTGATGCATGTAGTTCATCAACTGAAAAGTTTGAGAGATCCTTTGTCTCTTCTATGGTGGTGACAATCACATCGAGCTTTGAGGGAAGGACCCTCAATAGTTTCTCCACAATCCTCCTTTCTTCAAGAACTTCTCCATGAGTCCTCATTTGTGTGACCAAACCAATTACATATGTGAAGAATGAGTCAATATTGTCTGACTCCTTCATGCAAAGATTCTCAAAATCTCTCCTCAGCAACTGTAGTTTTGCTGTCTTCACTTTCTCCATGCCTTGATAGGCTGTCTTGAGAGTTTGCCATGCTTATTTGGATGTCTTAGCTGTTGCTATCCTTGGAAACACACTCTGGTCCACTGCTTGATACAAAAATACAAGGGCTTTTGAGTCCTTCTTCCTATTACTCGTCAACAGATCTTTCTATGCCTGAGTTAATCTGTTAAACTCATTTTCATCTGCTGGTTCTTCAAAACCATCTTGAACTAATTCCCATAAATCTTGACAGGCAAATAGGGCTCTCATGGTTATTGCCCAATAGTCATAGTTTTTCCCATTGAACTGTGGGAATTGAGGATTAAACATACCCATGCTAGTGCTGGTGCTGGCCATTCTAGCACTCCTTAACTATGCTATAAAATGCTTGACTGTGTATTAAAATCACTGATTGTTTCTTCAGCAGCAACACAAAAAACACTTTGCGAAATACCTGGATTTTTGACTGAGCCTTCACTCTGCTGGAGAAGCTGCTGCAGCAAGAAACCTTTCTTCAGCTTCTTTGACACCTTCAAAGAGCCTGAACCTAGCTCTGATACCACTGTTGGGAATTTTTCTGGTAAAATTCCAAAAACAAATTAACTGAACACAGAGACAATGCTTTGTTTCTCTCCACAGGATCTTGGCACAGGGAAGCTTTAAAAAAAATTTCTGAGCAGACAGCGTTTTTTCCTCATACATAAAAACACTTTGTATTCATTAATAAAAGATTGATACAAAATTCATCCTCTTTTTATCAGAGGGATTCACCAAGAACTTCAAAAGAGATTACTCTGTCTCCTTTTGAAAAGATTTACACTGCTCTGTGTAAATTTCTCATTTACATTCACTACTGTGTAAAAACAAAAATTACATGGATTTACTGCTGTAAAAGAAATCCCTTACATATGCTCTGCTGCAAATATTTCTTCCCTCACTCTGCTCTGTTCTTTTTGTTTTGCACTGCTGTGCGTTTCGATACAAAAAAAAGAACGATAAACAACAACCCACCAAAAACATTACATGTTGTTTTTACTTATGCCCTAAGACAAAAAACTCCCGTGAAATAAAAAACTATAAAATTAAAGTCTTTACCAAAACTTACCAACCCAAAGTAAATTACATTTACTTTCTTACTGACATTTGCTGTTTTACTGAAGGTCAAAAGTGAAACTTTTACTCCACGTCAAATTCATTTTGCAGGCCTGTACTTCAACCATTGAAATATGCGATTTGCAATTTGATCGCATCGCGAAATCGCATTAGGCGGAAGAGAAAAATGAAGCATTAACATTTGGTGCGATTTGCGATATGCGATTGGATCGCATCGCAACATCGCAATCGCAGAAATCAAGTGAACAAACGGAGGCTCCAAGCATATAAGCGATTTGCGATCTGCGATCTCATCACATCGCAAGGTAAAATAATTCTACAGTTGAAATTATTATTTCAACACCTTCAGGAAATCGATCTGTCAGGGTGTGTAAATTTGAAGTGACTTCCAAATTTCTCTGAGAATTTATCAAATGTTCATAGTATCTATCTGAGGCACTGTAAAAGTTTGGAGGCGCTTCCAGATTCCATAGAGAATTTAATGAATCTCCGAGAGATCGATCTGGAGGGTTGTATAAGTTTGGAGGATCTTCCAAATTCCATTGAAAATTTAACAAATCTCCAAATCATCGATATGCGGGGTTGTACAAGTTTGGAGGTGCTTCCAAACGCCATCGGGGCTTTAATGAACCTTGAGAAAATCGTTTTGACAGGGTGTGTAAATTTGAAGAGACTTCCAAATTTCTCCGAGAATTTAAGGAATCTCCGAGAGATCGATCTGGAGGGTTGTATAAGTTTGGAGGATCTTCCAAATTCCATTGAAAATTTAACAAATATCCAAAACATCAATCTGGAGGACTGTACAAGTTTGGAGGTGCTTCCAAACGCCATCGGGGCTTTAATGAACCTTGAGAAAATCGTTCTGACAGGGTTTGTAAATTTGAAGAGACTTCCAAATTTCTCCGAGAATTTATCAAATGTTCATAGTATCTATCTGAGGCACTGTAAAAGTTTGGAGGCGCTTCCAGATTCCATAGAGAATTTAAGGAATATCCGAGAGATCGATCTGGAGGGTTGTATAAGTTTGGAGGATCTTCCAAATTCCATTGAAAATTTAACAAATCTCCAAAACATCAATCTGGAGAACTGTACAAGTTTGGAGGTGCTTCCAAACACCATCGGGGCTTTAATGAACCTTCAGAAAATCGATCTGTCAGGGTGTGTAAATTTGAAGAGACTTCCAAATTTCTACAAGAATTTATCAAATCTTCAAACTATCAGTCTGAGCGGCTGTACAAGTTTGGAGGTGCTTCCAGATTCCATGGAGAATTTAACGAATCTCCAACAGATCAATCTGGCGTACTGTGAAAGTTTGAAGGCGCTTCCAAATAACTTTGGCAATTTAACAAACCTCACATATATCGAAGCATCTCACTCCTCCAATTTGCAGATGCCTTCAAATTTCCTGGGGAATCTACTGCAACTGACACATCTACATTTGAGTTGTTGTAGCAGGTTGATCGTCTCCAATGAAACGCTTGGAAATATCACCACGCTGGAATGCTTAAATCTCTCAGGTTGTCTTCAAATAGAAGTATTACCTCTCCAGGTGCCGCAACAAAGGTCCTTGAAAATGTTAAATTTGTTGATTACCAGCATAAGAGAGTTGCCCAGTGCGCCCCCTGTATGGCTAAACAATTTGGAAGTTCTGATCTTAGGAAGCCCTCTGTTGAAAGTGCTTCCACCATGGCTCGGTTACCTAGAGAATTTGAAAGATTTGCTGCTCCATGGATGCTGGAAATTGAAATGTCTGCCCGATTCAATCGGATAGTGCAGTCAGATGAGAAATATGGAGATTTCAAAATGTGGAATATAATATTTACCAGACTCTGTCATGCAGTTGAACAATCTGGAATTTTAAGAGTACGCGATTGTCCATTACGCGAACTACCATTTAAGAATCTTGAGTTGCGAACTACCATTGGCAGAGGTATGAATGTACTACTTGAGATGCATCTTCACCTCATAGAAATATCGGAGGTGTCCTTCCCGGCAGGTGTCTATCCCAACCTTGAGGAACTGAAGACCAGGTGGTGTAATGATTTGGTGGAGGTTGGAGCATTTCCAACCACCCTAAAACATCTAGATTTGAAGGGTTGTGGTGCTTTGACGAAAGTAGGAGGGTTGTGTGGTCTTGCACAACTTGAGCGGCTGGACATAAGGGGATGTTCCATCCTAGAAGTAGAGGAGCTGCCATGTATTGAAACTGTGATATCCATGGACACATTACGGCCAATTTTGACATCTTTGAAGATATTGAAGACCAGGTGGTCTGACGACCCCGACGAGAAGGAAGAGGCGGAAGAGGAGGCTGTCCTGGATAGCGGTGTTTTACCAGATGATCGTTTTTGTTGGTGGCAATATTGAGGTAGGACTACATGACCATTTATTATTAAAATATTTGGAATATATCTTTCAAACCAATAGTCTTGTAAAATAATTTTATAATTATATAAACAAATATGGCAAGGTAGTTTATTTTTCACGCTAAAAGCTTATAAAAATTATATTTTATATGTAAATGAAATTTTATAGTTTAGTTTGAGAAGGAACTAATAACTTGTGTGAAGTGGATATATTAATTTTTTGTTTAGATATTTGGATTTGTATAAATTTTGGTGAGTAATAACCACTAGCAGGTTTATACATTTACAATTTTACTTACATAAATGTTGACTAAAACATAAATAATGATGAGAAGTAACTCTAGGTAAATATATTTATTTGCATCTTATTTCCATCCATTTTTTATGCAAGGACTTGATTAAATTATAATAGGAACCAAGGTTGAAATTTGGATTCCTCTAATTGAGATGCTTCTAGTTATTTTTGTAACATCTAAACACGTAACCCCGATACAAACAAGCATGGAGCAATGTTTGAGCCACGAGCATTTTCAGCTCAACCAAAAGTGACCCTTCATTCATCCCATCTCTCAATGGGATGCTTCTAGCTTTAGGAGAAGTGGGAGGACTCAAGGGCATCCATGGGAGATTGACATGGAATCAAGAAGGAATAACCTAACAAAAAAAAAATAAAGCAGAGAACTTTAGATGTATGTCTAAAGAAAACTTGTGCTAGCATCAACATGATACAACAAATTGTGGGCAATATATTTGTGAACTACATGTGACCCTATTTTCATCCCATCTCTGGTTGGGATGCTTCAAGCTCATGAGCATGAATGGAAGATAAATATGGTTTTTAGAAAATAGAATGTATTAAATATACCCAAAAGAAGAAAAGAGCTTTGGAAGTATGTCTAGAGAAAACTTGTGCTAGTATGAGTATGACACAACAAATTGTGGGAAATTTTATCCCTTTCTTGCATAGAACTTTGAGATTGCACACAACTTTCTGGACACATCTCATCATCCACTAGTTCAAATGCCAACTCTGGATCAAAATCCTCATTGTGTTGCTCAAAAATATTATCTAGCGCATAACATGCTCCAAGAACAGCTGGAAAGTCAAGCAACTTCACCTCAGTGCGCTTTTCTAGACAACATCACCTCGATTTCAATCAACCAAATGCATCCTTTACAATCTTCTGAATCTCACTTATCTTATAATTGAAAGGTTGTTGAGTCCAATTAAGATTATGTTCGACATATGGAACTAGAAACCAATCTAAGAGTGGATAAGCTGAACCATTCATTTCCAATTTGAAAATATCAAAATTCTTTAGGTCTAAGTCATCGAACATAGAACCTTGTAAGCCTATATAGATATTAGTGAAGGAGCTTGTGTTATCTACAACTCCCTACAATGCAATAGGGTGGGATGTTCTTTGGTTTCTCTTAGTGTTCCTTTTATTGAAGTAAGTATCTATAGTAGCCTTGGGAGAAATAATAGGAACATGAGTAGTGTACATGGCCCCAACTTAACCTTATTGCACTTTTCTAGACGATGTCACCTCCCTTTCAATCGAAAAAATGCATCCTTTACAATCTTTTGAATCTCACTTATATTATAATTCAAAGCATGTTGAGTCCAAGTAATATTATGTTGGACATATGGGACTAGAAGCCAATCCAAGAGTGGATAAGCTAAACCATTCATTTCTAACTTGAAAAGATCAAATTCTTTAGGACTAAGTCATCAGACATAGACCCTGTAAGCCTATACATATATTAGTGATGGAGCTTGTGCTATCTACAACTCCCTAAAATGTAATGGAGTAGGATGTTCTTTGGTTTCTCTTAGTGTTCCTTTTATTGAAGTAAGTAGTTATATTAATCTTGGGAGAAATAATAGGAACATGAGTAGTGTACATGGCCCCAACAACCTTAGGAATCCCATAAATTCTTTCAAACTCTTTCATCAAGCCCTACATCCAATCATTGGAAATCCCCATAACATATTTAGGGAGAAGCACCTCGCGAATAGCAACACAAAATTCCAATACCAACTTATGACAACTCGACATCCCCAATTCACATCTTTTGGACACTAGATGCAATGGATCTCTAGTGGCTAGTCTCTGTATGAAAATAACCACTCTTTGACTCACAGGGATTGTTTTCCTCAACATTGTGTCCTTGGGAACCACTGAATTCAATTCTTCACAAATATGATTGAAATTTTCCCTACTCATTTAGAAGGATTTATGGAAATCTAAATCAGGGAATCATGGACGATTGCATTGTTACCACCAGGCATATGATGCAAGATATATTTTAAAGATTTGTGGTTTATATCAGAAGCCTTGGTTGAGCTTATTCATTCTTAAAATTTATATTTTTATTCAAATTTAAAGTAAAAAACTTTTATGCTCTCAACTAAGAATTTATATTTTGGATAAATCGATCTTTAGAAAAATAATAATAATTCTTATTTTTATTTATGTTCACAATATTCAAAGTTGGATGATTTTTTTATGAGTTCAAAGTGAAAATCAATCTTCAAGACATTGAAGATGAAAATTAAATATCTAGAAGATGGACCTGGTTCTAGACAGTGAAATATAAATTTGGACTCTGAAATAGAAATTCATTTAACAATGAATATTTCAAATATAAATGAAAACCAACACCACAAATGTATTAATAATTATTATTGTTACAAACAAAAATAAAAGATTGACCAAATGCTTAAATTTTCCCTTCTTGCGATTTGTTCTTTACCCAAAGACTTCTCTAAACGCTATGCTGGGTGGAAATAACTGCACCAAGCGCAACTACTCCAAACCTAACCCTCTTTGTAACACTCTCCTCCCACATATACCAAAGCAACTGGCCAATCGAGGTAAACATGTGACGAGAGGTCACTATGATATGATTCAACCTCCTGAGTCACGTTAAGGAAGTGGAACCGACGGAAACACACCATACAAACATTCAACATCAGCATTAGGACCCTCAGGAACCAATCCAACCTTTCTGCCAACCAGCCCCTGGGTCCCACTGAGATTTTGGACCACCTAACCTTTGCACACTCTCATGCTATGGGCATGCCAACATCCAGGGACCTCTAGGCGCTCTCACAGGCCTACAAGCCAGTGTCCAGGGACTAGTTTGCACAGTGCTATGCCAATGTCCCCACGATTTGAGCCACTTTTTCAGGCCTAGAGCCCAGTCGCTGCCCAGAATTGAATGACATCTTCAAAATAGTAAAATAACAGGGAAATGATAGTACAAATGCAATTACTTGAATAAGACCTTTGATTGAACCCCTACTAGCCATGACAAGCATTTCGTCAAACATATCACAAATATGTAATCTATAGGTGTAAATAATAGATCTGAGCATAGGGGTCTCATATTTAGCTGAGAAACACTAAGAAACATTGAGGCCTCAACACATCAACTACCATTTCATCCATTAGGTCATAGATAGCTTGTTCATTCATTTACAAGTAAAAACATGATGAGAGTCATACATAGCTACTGTCATAAAACATATATATAACCGGCACAATAGCAACAAAAATACCAATGAAATCACAACCATATAAAGCACATATAACCAATATAATACTCATAGAATTACAAGGAGAAATAACCTCATATTGATGATGTAAAATCCAAAACCGAGACGAGACTTCCATATTCCACCCGACCATAGAATGGCTGAGCCAAATCACTCTTCAACCATTCACCCCAATGCCATATTCCAAGCATGAATGTGAGATCTCATAAAACACATTAATCCAAAATGATTCAGGGCTTCCAGAGGCCAACCACATCAACCCATCAAACAATGATTCCACCTCATGGTCGGACATCACAAAACCATCATCAGATTCGTCTTTATCCAAGCCTTTCAGGGCTCTATAGCATTTGTTCCAACAAAGGCTCGAGGAATAGTAACTCAACCCACAGCTGCCCCCGGGCTCTAGAGCGTTTGTCCAACCAATGCTCCAGGACTAGTAGCTCAACCCACCAAGGGTTCCAGAGCATTTGTCGAACCAAGGCTATAAGGCCAGTAACTCAACCCAAGCTGTTACAAGGCTCCAGAGCATTTGTCCAACCAAGGATCCAAGAACTAGTAACTCAACCCAAGCTAAGGAAACATGAGAACCAACCAAAACAAAACAAGGAAATAAACCCACAATCTCCATGGCTATCTAGGAAATGGAAAGCCTAGGAAATCCACTTTCAATCCAGGCAATCCTCCATGCTTGTTACAAATCATGACCAATAATCCACATGCATATGCCATGCATGCCAAAACTAGTGAGGAAAACATACATGCAACTTGGTACCTGCAAGAAAATCCCACTGTAGCTGCTGATCTCGATGTCCTCTTGCACTTTCTTGCTCCAAAAATCCCAAGTATGCCACACCCTCCAATAGTGCTCCAAGAAAAATCTAAGTATCCAAGAGTATGAGAGAGAGAGAAAGAGAATAATGAGAGAGCTCTAACACTGAACTAAAAAAAGGTTACCAACTGATCCTCATAAGCATTTTTATCAATGAGGCCTCTATTTTATTCATTTTCCATTATTTTCCTTCATTTTCGTCCTCACATGCAACCTGTGAGCTCTCGCCTCTCTTTTCTCCTAATTTCCATTATTTTCCTAAATAAATGTACCAAAAACGCCATTTTTCCTTTCCAAAGCCTTAGCCATTGCCTTTGCCAATTTACTTAGCCATTAAACAACCACAAGTGATCCCCATCACTATTATTTTGCCCAACATTTAACTTGGAATAAGTGTCCCATCAACCGTGGTTATTATTTTTCCTTTATTAACTTTTATTACATGGAATTTTCACCAAGGCTATTACACTCTTGAGCCTACATCTCTCCATATTTTCCATTTGGTTATAGTATTCTTGCATGTGATTATAGTATTCAATCATAATCTCAATATTCCTCTTGTGACTTTTCTCAAACATCTCCCTCTAAAGCTTGTAATTTCTGCCCCTCTTCCTTCTCTTGTCTTCCTCCACTTTTCTATCAGATCCATCTTAGAAGGAATCTTCAATTTCCTCAGATCCAAGATACCCCAAAAGAACTTCATCACTTTAATGAAATGTTTGGATTGATGGGATTGATAGCTCCCAAACCATGTAGATTCCACTTCTTAGTTATTCTCCAAAACACAGGGAAAAAAATTATGTGCAAATCTAGAACTTTGTTTTATTCACATTGCTTGCCATTATTGCAATCAATATGCTCCCTATTTTAATATTATTGACTTGGGTTTTTATCAAGCCATTTGAATGTTGCAATTTCAATGAAAACAAATGGATTTTTTCCACCAATGTGAACAAAGAAAGTTTCCTAAGAAGAAGTCTCCATATCAAGGAATCTAGAGCTGATCGAAGGCTATCCTCCATGCTTTGCATCCTCTCCATGATCATAATCACATGGAATTAATGTGGGGGTTTGTGGTGGAGAGTTTGTATTCAAGAAAGCACAATGTATTAGAAGTATTTTAATCTTTCATAAATGGCGATAGACATCATTCTTCATGAGCCACAACTTTCAGATCTTTAAACTGATATGTTTGGATTCTGGAGATCTGGTACAAATTGTATTTGAAATGAAAATTTTGTTGTTCCATAGGTGACACTGCGATGTAGGATATTTTTCACATGCCAGTGGTGGCCCATAACGTATTATAAATAGATCAACAAAGAAAATTTTCAAGTCATATGAAAAATCAATATTGTAAAAAAAGTTACTACATACAACATTGTTGGCTACTAGGGGCCTGACCCAAGTTCAATAGTGAGTTTAGCCAAGCAAATCCCAGTAATACCGGCCCTTTCGGCAACAATCCGCGGAGCGTGGGCTGAGGTCTCACCCGAGGTAGTATGGAGGGTTCTGGAACCAGGTTTCCGCACCCTAGGGATGTCTTGATGTGGGAGATTGGTACCCGATCCAGCCTTCGCGCTCACTGGAGTAAGCATACCCAACAGTTTCTGGTGTTTTGTGGAATTGCGCAACATTACCCTCAGTGCGATCTAGGTTAATTACCCAGTTCTTCCTTAGTTAGGGTTTGGTTGTTGATTACTAAGAAGATCTTTAATCCTAGCCATACATATAAGTGCGTGCAGATAAAGAAACAAGTATCATAAACACATAAAATTCAATTGCAGATCCATGAATCAGATGCACAATATAACAATCAAATGATCTTTATTATTAATCTCTTCAAAGCTTGATCCAATACAGACTCGACTCCTTCCTGCGCACACAGCTGCAGGGGTCCGCGCACTCAGCTGCGGACTCTACTAGGCCTTTGCACACTCAGCTGTGGACTCTACTAGGCCTCTATGCACTCAGCTATAGAGCCTCTACCCTTTACTATAACCCAAGGCTCGGATTTATAGACTCAGAGCTGTTTCATGATCTCATAACTTCATCAAAATCTCCCAAGCTACTTTCTACCCTTAGAGCCTTGCTCTATTTATACAATCCCATGGTCCGCGGATAATGGGTAGGCCGACACACTCTATATTAAATTTACAATATTTTAGGGTGGACTACCCTAGACTCTTCTGCTCCGCACCCACATTTTGTGGGGTCTTTACATTCCATGGACCAAAAATCGGCTTTAAGCCCCAAAAAATCACTTGTGGGGGCTCCGCTGCCCAACAGGCCCCAACACAATGAACATGACTCGCCCCGAGTCACTCAGCTGGTATGTTGATCTTTGTGCGGAGTCCATCCAGCAACTTCTGCACTTCACTTACGTTGGAAACGCACTCTTCCATTGTCCGTTGTATGAATTGGGCGCGACTCTCTAATGCATCATCGTCAGGGGCACCTTCTTGCCTTAGCACATATGCATTTTGCATGTGTTCCAGCTTTTCCTCGATTGTTGCGGTGACTTGGAAGGCTTCCTCAAGCCAAAACTGAATGCGCGCTTTAAGCATTGCTTCTTTCTAGCACGCAACATCCACCTGTACCTTGAGAGCCTGGACCTCCTTCATCTTGGCAAGGCGCTGAGTAAGGGCGACCATCTGTGCAGTCCCTCTGATATTGTTGTATGCCTGCTGTATCTGCCATGCTTTTGCCTCCAGCTGCTGTATGGTTGGATCTTCTTGCAATGAAGTGAGTGTGAGGAGCGATTGATCCAACAATCTTATGCAGTCTTTTACCGCGTGCTCTATCGCTTCCAACCCCAATTGAATGGTGTGGTGGCGCTACTCTCTGACTTCTGGGGGTGTAGAAGGCTGCACCTTCAGCGGTAGCTCAGCGATCTGCAAGTGTAGATCCAACTGAAGTTTCGCGGCCTCCTCTTGGGCCCTACAGAATCTTGCCGCCATGTGGTGAATCTTCTTGGTTGCTGGGAGTTCCGCTGGCACAGCGAGTTCTGGTATGCTGCTACAGGCCTCCTCCATGGCCTGTTCCAATCCTTGGGTGTGTACAACCAGGTCGTTGCACTGTAGAATGATCTGCTCAAGATTTCCCTTTTGCTCCATTAAGACCTGGAGGGCACGACCTTCCCTGGCACGGAGCTCAGTGATTACCCCATCCTACAGCTGGTATAGGGTTTCCTTGGGAAGGGCGGCCAAATTCAACCCCCAGCCCTTCATCGTGGCCCCGTCGCCCTCGGTTGCTGCTAGAACTACGCCTTCTGGTAATCCAACTGTGTATGTTGTGTGGGCGCGCACCAGCTGACCGGCGTCGGATGGCCCTGCTGTGTCGTGTGGTGGAATCATTGTCAGGGGTCTCAATTGTAAAGCCTGCAACTACTCTCTGAGTGCCCCCAACACAATCGTCTGCTCTGTTAGTAATTCCTCCAAGGCATATGTTGTCTCTGATACCTTTATCCTTTTCTGCGGTGTTGATTTCTCTTGGATGCACGACCTCTTGAGTTGAGTCGGGGTAGGGTCCGTGTGTTCCTCTGGCTGATCCTCCCCCTGTGTGTCCAGCTCCGTGGACATTTCCTAGCCTTCTTCGGGCTCCCTGATCAGCGCAGTTGTAGTCTCTTCTGTCTGTGCTGCCGTTGCTGCCTCGACCGCCTTCAACTGTGTGGCCTTCTCCTGTTCCTGGCGCCTTTTTTGAGCCAGCTACGTGATGCGCAGCTTGGCGTCCTTCTTCCGCTACTGCTTAGAAATCTTCTCCATTGCGGCCAAGTCTAGGGCACGCCACTCTAGAGGCCATGACTCCATTACCGCAAATATTGCATCGTCCATTGCGATGAACGGGAGCGTTACCCATGTGCACGCAGGATCCTTGTGGGCACAGATATATAGGTTATGCATATCCACCTTGAATTCCGCCGTGCTTTGCAAACAATTATGCACTATCGGGGACAAGCGTGGCCTGCGGTCGATCCATGTTCATATAATTGCCTCTACGAACACCCAAAACACCTTTATTTCACGAATCCTCGTCGCGTCTTTTGTTGCCCATAGCGAGGCGTACCTTGCGGCTTCGGGTAGGTCTCCTTCGACCACGAGAAATTGGGTGTGCTCCGACAGCTCTTCTGTAACCAACAGGATGGATAAGAGCAACCACGCATAGTGGAAGGTCTTACCCTGCTCCTGGGCCTCTCTACAATTTGTCAAAAATTCGTCGCAGAAGAACTGTGCCCAGTTGAACTGGACCCGCTCTGCGCACTGCTCTGCCAATGCAATTACAGTGGTTGGTACTTCGTCGGCACAACATTTCCTCATCAACTTACCAGCTAGCAGCTGGGTAGCTACGCACACCCCCCAGTCCTTGATGCTTGCTATTGCGTACCCTCTTTACTTCTTCTCCAACTTATATTTGGCTTTCATTGCTTCTGCGAGAGTCAAGTTGCTGCTCTTTCCTGTTATGGAGGTGGGGTCATTCCCTTGGATTGGTAGTCGAGAAATCCTGTGAATTAAGTCGATCGTGATGGGAATCGACTCCTCTAGCCAGAGATACCCTTCATGGACCAAACATGGCAGCTTCCGCATGACAAAGATGGTGACGGGCGCGCGGTGGTAGTGGGGTATCCATCGTAGATGGAGTAACCCAACCTTCTCTACTCTGCGTAGCCATTTCTGTTTCAGTAGTTTCTCCGCGGCCAATTGAGAGAAATTCTTGCCGTCTACGAGATCCCAGTCTTCGAACTTCATATTCAGTACCCGTCCCAGCGGCGGTCCATCAAACCTTAGTTCATTAGGAAGGAACGAGGTCTGGAGCACACTCTTCAAGGCCTCCAACTCCTTGGGTATCTTGGCTTTCCCCTTCCACGGGGGGATGTAGGGGGTAACTTTATCACCGAAAGTACTTGGGATACATTGTCCGCCTCATCATCCTGTGCTTCAATTTGGGTGATCAGGGCTTGCAAATTTTCCTCCTCCTCCTCCTCTATTTCAAGAGTGATGGCTTTGTCATTCTCTGCCATTGACAATTTACTAAATCGCGGGTTTCGTGGTGATACCAGGACTGGTCCCATTGTTTTCTTGTCTTTTTGTGGGCGTAGCGTGGGGGGTGACTTTGGAACCTCTAGTGTAGCTACCGCCTCTCTCGACCCCTCCTGGACCATACGGGGCTCTTGGGTAACTTCCGCGAATCACACTCTAGTTATTGCAACCGTCATTGTATCTACACTGAATCCGTTCGATTGCGTACTCAAAGGTGGCAAAATTGCTTGGTGCTTAATGCTCTGTACTGGCTCAAATCTTAAACAAACAAGTTTTGCCTCGAGGCTAGCCCAAGGGATTTTATAGTGTCGTTTGAATTTGAGTTCACCCATTCCCTCCACTTTTGAGTCATTAATTCCTTCTTGGCAACAGATCATCCCAAATCTAGCTTTTAATTCCGGCCTTAATTTCCCACCACCTGCTCCGTTCTGCCTTAAATTGGTCCTCTTGTCATGAAGAGTGACATCAACGGTCACCTTCCAGTCTATCCATGCAGCAGTGCAACCCCTTATGCGTGACCACGATCCTTGTGACATATTGTCCCTGCGCGTAACCTCCTTCCTGCACAGTTCTCCTACAACCTTGTTTATAGTCCCGCACTTTTTTTCAACTACTCGGAGTGCTGAGACTGTGCTTTCTACGACTAATCAGGTGGTTACCCCACCCATGCGGGACTTCCCTACCCCTTCCAGCGTAGTCCATGGGCACCCCGCATCCAGCCTGACGTTCATCAGCGCTTCACGTTCATCTTTATCCGGTGCACTCCCTTGGTTCCTTTGTCTAGTGAGGCGCGACCAAAGCCACGGTAGCGGAGCCACCCCTTCTTTTAATGTAGTAGCATGGCTGCCTACCTTTGTTTTGTTGGGCTTAGCTTCTCCGCGCAGCCTATCTGTCTGATTTCAGTTTCCAGTTTGTTGATTTCTTCGTCTAGGATCCTGCTTTTCGTCCTCAGCTGTACTCGATATTCTTCGAGTTCGCGAATTTTCGTGTACCCCTGCCGAATGGCTTCTTGAATCTGCATATAGTTACTCCTGCGTGGTTGCATAATTCCTTCGCCCTGGTCCCTACCTATGGCCTCGACCCTGTCAGCCATCTCCGCGCTCATATTCTTGTTCATGGCCCTAGAGGCCCATCAAACTGCTGGTATGCGCCAGTCCTAGGTAGTCCGGCTGGCTTGGTGAACTTTGCTCAAGATCCTGCATACCCCTTTGATTGCTTCTATGTAACACTTTTGTGGTGCGCGTCGTTTTTTCTGCTGCTGCAACTAGTTTCTAGTGTCGATCCTTAGTCTGGTTGTAGCCGGCACAATCCACGTTCGCTGATACCGGGGAACGCGAATCTTCTCTGTCCTGGCCGCTCGACTTTCATTTGGCGCTGGGAGCTTCCCATTCGTAATCGCACCCTCCTTTTACCCTCGCGCCATCTTACCATGGTCTTTGGATGTGTACTCCTTCTGCATGTAGGTGTCGCGCATAGTGCATTTTCCATCGTCGCGTACCGCTGCTTTTCTGGTACTGTGCTTTCAAAGTTTCCCAGGAATTCCACTATCATGTCATCATGTGTTGTCAGTTCCCTTGTTTCTGTCGTTACGCGATGAAACAATCTCATCATCATGTTGCAATTTAGCATTGTCACCTCGTGCAACCGGTTCTGCTATCATTCTACTTCCTCGTCTGAATCTGAAGTGTAGGAGCTGTTGTGCTCCCATGAGATTCTTCCATCCGTAGTCGGGTTCACCCGATCCTGGTCCTGCACGGTTATTTGGTAAATGCAATCCAGCTCATCGTCGTGCATGGGTTCAGTGTAGTGCGCTCCTTCGGATGGGTCTAACGGGACTACTACGCGTAGTGATTTTTTCTCAAATATCATCTTCCTCTTCTTTAGATTGATGACTCCATTCATATCAGTTGCCTAGTCTATCCCTAGCAACACGAGATAAGGATTGCTGTCATCGACAATCTCTATCAGTTCAAAGTCTTTCTGTGTGCTTGCGCCTTCAATATCGACTGTTACTCCTTGCAACCTTTCCATAGGTACGATATTTTGTTGGTTTGCCATTCGTAATGTAATAGGGGACCACTACAACGCGAGCCTGCCCATACGTTCCCAAGTTTTCTTAGGTAGCACATTCGCGTCCGACCCCAAGTCCAGGATAACCTGATCCATTTCATATTCACCAATCTGCGTTGTTAATCTCATCTCCCTTCCAGTGCACAAGGCATGCTTTCCCAACTTCCGGACTACGCTCGGCTCTCCCGATCCCGTGCACCGAGTGATCAATTCTTGTAGTCCTTTAACTGCCTTATTGCCGCGCAACAGCTTCATACAGGTCTCTAGGAAGGTAGTAAGCATGGAAGGATCCAATTCCGGCTCTGGTTGGTCCTTACTACCTGAAGTGGAGGCTTCCGTGAAGCTCTTCTTGGCTTCCATAAACGTCTCCTTTGCGCGTTCCAAGTCAAACTCAGGTTCCTTTGCAAGAGCCTTGCAAACCTATGTATCTTCCTCGTGTTTCTTCCCCTTATCTTCCCCTGTGGTCGTGCCACTTCTGAGCATCATGTTTACATTGGGATCTTCATCGCAGGGTTCAGATTTCATCATTTGGATGTTCTGAGTCAGAGGGGGTTGGAGTACCCCTTTTTCACGCATCTATGTGATTAATGTAGGAAAATCCACTGGTTCATGATTAAACTAAGCATAGTGTGAACAAGATATCCTCGTTGGATTGGTGCAATCGTGAGCATAGTGCCCTGGTCCTTCGCAATTGTAACAAATAAACTGTCCGCGTCCCCTTCCTGGTCCCATTCCTCCTCGTCCTCGACCTCAGCCCTGAAATCCAGTGTGCTCCATCCCCGTCGCTGGGTCGAGGCCTCGCGTCTCTATTTGCATCCTATAGGCCAAAGTCCAATCCATCATTAGCTCGTAGCTACGACAAGTGTGCTTGTCGTGTCCTACCGAACTGCAGAACTTGCAAAACAGTTGTTGTGGGGCCTGTGTATACTTCTACAACAGATGACAATTGTCTGTCATGTGTTTCCCTCCTATCTGACAGATCGTGCACCATAATGTTGGTGTCGCACTTGGCCCTGCCTGTGCTTTTGGTCTCAATGGCATTGGCCCCCTTCCTGCCAAGTAGTTTGTGAATACTCGATAGTGATCTTTGTCGTGACCCTGACCTTTACATTTTATACACCACACTTCTTTGCGTGCCTGTTGCCGTGGTTCCCTATCTTGCTTCAAAATTTGCATCTCCAAACATAGATTCTGTAGTTGCACGTGGATTTGTTGAACTCCCAACCCATGATCTTGTATTGGGCTCTCATGCAACCTCATCGCCATTTCCAATGCTTCAGCTTGGGTTGAAAGCTTCTGCTGTGACAACGCTGTCCTCAGGTGTAGTATCAGAGAGGCCACAAACCATGTGTGGCGTTGCGCATCCGTTAGCGTCATATTAGCCTCGGGGATCATATTCTTCAACCGCTGATCCAGATCCCAGGGGGTCTTGCCCGAGAGCATCACTATCTCTTTGAATCCAATGATTGATTGCGTTTCGGATTTCGGACAGCTAAATTCTCTGTTCAACGTGTTCTGGATCTTTTCTATTCCTGCGTTTGGGTGATCGTTAGAGTGCTTGATATACCAAGTCAACGTGCGATCCTGCAGTGCGCTCACCAATGTAGCATTCTTAATGTTATCATCCGTGACCCCTTGTGCTTCCCACACTGCTCTTACCATGAACCAGAACTGGTTTGGGCCTTCATTTCCTACTCCTCGGAATACGGGTAGCTTGATCGCGTTCTCCATGATGAATAGTTGGATTGATGAAGGTGGAGTGGGAGGGGATGGCGGTGAGGGGGGTGAAGTGGGTGGTGTCGTGGGTGGACGTGGTAACTGAAAAATACGCTGCTTTATCAACCTGACTGCACTTCTCGGAGAGAATTGAGCAAGCTCCTCCTCACTTTCTCACGACGATAAAATCAAGGGGCTGTTTTCCAATCCCTCGCTACCCTGGTAGATATTTTCACTCTGCGTCATCCCAAACATTAATGTATTCGCATAACCTTCTTTTCACATAACAACATCTTAATCTAGGTATTTAAATATTTGACGTACCTGCCTCGCGGTCCCTTGAGAAAACGTTTTTCAGCTTCACTGTAGCTCATGGTTGTATCTTTCATGAACTCAATGATGAATCCCCCTATTATCTGGTTGAGCCAGTTGTCCACAACCTGTGCGATCTTGTCTTCTGATGCTTCTAGCCTGAGCACCAACTCTGGGGTCCACACTATTGGTTGATCGAGCCTATACCTTCCCTGGACTATCGGCTAATCTCGTGATCCAATCAAACAGTTCAAATGGAAAGGATGAAAAGAAAATCTCGTGGATTTCCGTATACACGTAGCGATCCAACCACCTTTTCTCAGATAGTTGCGGAGTTCTGTTTTCCTGTGTCACGAACTCGTGAATCTTCTGATCCAACCACTCTTCAATTTCCTCCTTCGTTGGATTCCAATGTTCCGACATTAGACATCCCTTAGGAAAATCTCGGTCCTAGCAACAGAACCATTTATTGGCTACTAGGGGCCTGACCCAAGTTCAACAGTGAGTTTATCCAAGCAAATCCCAGTACTACTGACCCTTTCGGCAACAGTCCGCGGAGCACGGACTGAGGTCTCACCCAAGGTAGTATGGGAAGGTGCTGGAACCAGGTTTCCGCACCCTAGGGATGTATTGATGTGGGAGATCGGTACTCGATCTAGCCTTCGCGCTCACTGGATTAAGCGTACCCAATAGTTTCTAGTGTTCCGTGGAACTGCGTAGCCTTACCCGCAGTGCGATCTAGATTAATTACCCAATTCTTCCTTAGTTAGGGTTTGTTCGTTAATTACTAAGACGATCTTTAATTCTAGCCATACATATAAGTGTGCGCAGATAAAGAAACAAGTATCATCAACACATAACATTCAATTGCAGATCCATGAATCAGATGCACAACATAACAATCACTGTATCTTTATTATTAATCTCTTCAAAGGTTGATCCAATATAGACTTGACTCCTTCCTACGCACACAGCTGCAGGGGTCTGCGCAATTAGTTGCGAACTCTACTAGGCCTCTGCGCACTCAGTTGCAGAGCCTCTACCCTTTACTAACCCAAGACTCGGACTTACAGACTCAGAGCTGTTTCATCATCTCATAACTTCATCAAACTCTCCCAAGCTGCTTTCTACCCTTAGAGCCTCGCTCTATTTATACAATCCCATGGTCCGTGGAGCATGGGTAGGCCGACACACTCTATATTAAATTTACAATATTTTAGGGGGGACTACCCTAGACTGCACTCACCTTTTGTGGGGTATTTACATTCCATGGACAAAACTCGGCTTTAAGCCCCAAAACCTCACTTATGGGGGCTCCACTTCCCAACAAACATGCATAACCATCTCAACTATAGTCCGCATTATTTAATTTCCTTCTCGTCAGTGAGAAACAATGAGACATTATATGGATAGCATACATCATTCACATGAAAAATTTTAATATATGGGGTTGTAGTAGGTGGTCAGAGATAAATAAACAAGTCCAATTTTTAAGCATGTTCTTTCGGCTATCAGTTCACAACCATCAAAATTTTAAAAATATTTGTTTGATAGATGTAATATCTTGTATACGTTTGCTTCAATAATGGTGGTTAGTTTAGAGGAATTTTGGAGGAATTTTACATTGTAATAATTTTGGCTTTGTTTCCACGTAAATGATTCCCAAGGTTCACTCATGTATCAGTGTGTTAAGACAACGTCCGATCTCATTACTATTAAGTTAGGTTTAGAGTGTTATTAAGTTTAGATATTTTTTTGGTCTGTGTGATGCCTGAATTGATAAGATCTTGTGGGATAGGTTGACTGTAGAATTAAACTGTAAGAAAATAATATGTTTTGAGGCCACAATCCTAGTAACAACTAGCCCCAACATAGACTCAACCTACCAGGTAAATGGTTCACAGTTCACAGTTCTTTTACAAGGGGAAATTATTCTTCCATCTAACATTGAAGCTACAATCCTAGAGGCAGTTGCCCGAGCCTAGGCTCACAACCTAATTCGCAAGTAACTTACACAAATGAAAGAAAACCTCTTTTTTGAATGGGAAATATAACTCTTCTGAGTTTTGGCTCTTTCTTGGTGAAATTGTGATTTTTTGTCATTTAAAATATCTTTTTGAATGCATAAATGGATTTAGCACATTGAAAAAGCCATGGATCACTCATATTATGCATGTTTTATAACTCAAACTTATTATTCAAACAAATCTCTATAGGATTTAAAGAAAAATTGATGGGTAAATATGCCTGAAAAAAGAAAAAAGAAAATAATAATATAAAAATAATAATAATAAATAATATATAATAATAATAAAAATAAAAATAAATAAATAATAATATTATACTATAGCTCTAGTTCTTCCATATAATAGGCTCAATGTAACGAGTATTGGTACTCCAGATGGAACAAGTCTAGGTGGTGGTGCCCTTCAACAATTTTGTAATATCCCCAACCAATTGACCCAGTTGGACCAAGTAAAATAAATAATAAATAATAAATAAATAAATAGCGTAGAGCAAATGGTTTCAGCCCCAGGTAATTCTCAACCAAGGTATTTTCCGATGGTTTCTTTCAAGCCATCAAGCTTTAAAAAGGGCGAAGGAAAGATAACAGACATGGATTTGGATAATTTATGTTTGCATTTAAGTTGAAGGCTTAGGCGAGTTTTCAACCAGCGAGGGTTTTAGGAGAGATCGTCAGTCTAGCTTTGATGGGGATTCACTCACACCCTTTTTTGAAACCTAGTTTCAGTGGTATTGATTATCACCCTAGTTGGTCAATTTATTTTCTTCGTGGAGGGTTTTTCAGTGGACAGTCTTTTGGGGTCATTTGAGTGGAATCGTTTCGTGAGGAGACATAGAAACCCCAATAATCTACCCATTCTAAATTAGTTGACATAACTGATAGATTGAGTGTGGACCTTACCGTGAATCACCAACTCCATACCATAGGGTTTCAATCCACCGCTTGAAAAACGAGAGGCATCACACTAGGAGAAGGACATTGTGTGGAAGGCTACGGGCCTGTCATTGAAGGAAGCCACATCAAGGGTCGTTGGTTTGTGTTGTGAGCAAATATCAGAAGCTGTAGAAGGTGGAGGAGCACCTATCATTGACAGAAGCCACATAAAAAATTGTGGTTCGTGTTGTGTGCAAGTCACCAAGGGTGTGAAAGGTCGCTAGTTGTTGAGTCATTCACCTGTCCAGATTAGTGTTGTTGTGGGTCACCATGGTGAAATAATACTCATGCCATTGTGTGATTACCTTCTTAATCATATGCTTGGTTAATGAATGGACCTTCATGGCATCGTATGATTATTTATTTGTATCATATGTTTGGTTAATAAATGGACTCTCATGGCATCATATGATTACCTTCTTTATCATATGTTTAGTTATTGAATGGACTCTTATATGAAATAAAACACATGATTATTAAGTGGATTCATATATGAGACCCATTTCTTTGTATGGTTATGATTTTCATAATTGGGATTTAGATCAAATAATGGTGGGGTGTTAAAATATTTGGGAGTATATCTTTGTTTTCATCATATTTGGTCATAATTTATTTTACAGTGGTATCAGAGCCACAATATTAGCCAACTGTGGGATGCCAAGAAAGGAAAAACAAAAGGGATTGTTATCAGTTGGAAAGGGAGGAAGGCTAGAAGTCAAGAAGGGAAAAATAAAGAGATTGTCACTGAAGACCAGGGAGAGACAGAAGAGTTAGACGAACCGATGGGTGACATGAAAGTACCAAGCTTGAAAATTCATCACAAAAGATCGCCACTCAAGACACAATTGTGGAAATTCTCAAATTGCATATTAGGCAACCTAACTTGCAAAGAAATAACAGGGAAAGTGGATCTCATTTAGGCACGGATGGTCCATCACATGTGTTAGGTTCCTATAATAATAATAATTTTGAATTGACTATGTAAAGTCTTGTAATATTGTACATACTTTTTCTTTCTGTAAAATGTTTTCCCATATTAAAAAATGTAAAGAGGGTAAGTCCTAAAAGAAAAATCAAAGGATCAAAAAAGAAAATAAATTATGAACCCCACCAAAAAGAGATAAAAATAGATCATGAAAATGTGCACATTCAAATGCCACTACTCTTAGTTTACTTTTTGCAAATAAGATTGTGTGCAGCTTGTCAAAATGCCACAATCCATGATGATCAAACAGTTTAAGCTTGATTCATTCATGCTGATAGATAGAGAATAAAGGTCTAGCCAAACTATTTAATCTTGGTAGATCAATGGTTAGGTAGAGGATAATAGTGAGCTCATCAGCTTAATCTGAGCCATTGGAAGTTATAAGATGAGAATTAGATAGTTTGGTTATCAAAGAAAAATAAAGGGTCAACAAAGCTCAAATGCACCCAGTAAATGAAGAAAAAATGTTAGGGTAAATGATGGGTAGGTAGAAGCAGTTTTCACAAGGCATGGAGAACATCAATTGGTTCATTTCATATTACTAATTTCCTTCCAAACTCATTTTCCCTTGTAAAAATATCTCTTGCCTTCATTTTAACCTTTTCTCCTTACTTCGCTTATTTTCCCTTACTAAAACCCTTTTTCCCTAGTTAAAAATGCATATTTTCATTAGAAAAGTAAATTCCCCTTTACTAATTCCCCTTTTCGATTAAAAATGTAAAAACCAACTTACATGTTTAAAAACTTTACCCAATAACCTTTTTTAACTCATGTTCTTACTAGATTATTAACTCCTACATATATATTTTCCCAACCCCATTTTTCATGAATTCCCTCACTAATTAACCCGGGTCCCCCACTTCTATTTTAATACCCATCACATCACTTATCCCTGGGCCCCACCTATCAAATACCCTACTCACCTCTCCTATTTGCCCATCTGTCGGATCTTTATTCCTCAGATCCAACGGTCTCCAATCCATCTCACACCCCCCCACGCTCGACAGTTAAAGTTTTCAAAAGGATGCGAAATGGGTGGTTTCGTAACCTCGCTCCCTTGCTACATGGCGGCTCCAGATTGTATCGCATCCTCCAATCCAAAACCACTAACGCTCTTATCACCATGCGATAATCGCCAGTCCATCGTCCGAACTGTACGATGAAACCACCCTGCCATTTGAATTTAACCCCGCACCATATGTTTAACCACTGTTGGTTGAAACCAATAAACCTACATTTTACTGTCTTTTCACCATTATTCTGTTGACATTTGAAAAAACGAGCCTCTGCCAACCTATTCTTAAGCCAAGAAAGCTCTTCCGAATTGTTTTCAAGAGATTTCATACCATAATTCAAGCCTTTTGCCACCAGGAGACAGTGCTGACTTAGCCGAAAGCTTGATAAAGACCATTGAAGCCTATTTCACTGCTAGAAAGCCTCAGTTGCTTCCAGAACCCTGTCTGCATACTAAAAGCTTGATTTTCCAGGTATTCCTAAGTGTCGAGGCCTGTACTTAAGCAAGAAAGTAATAACTGCTAAATTGAACAAATTAAATGGCCTCTGAGAGTATTATAAATGTCAATCGCCTACAACCACCTATAATCGATGTTGAACGTAACCCCCTTGCTGACAAAGACTTCAAAATAAGTGATAAAGTCACTGATTTCAACTTCCTTGAGATCCATTGTTGGAGCCATGATAAATTCATAGACCAGGCTGATGATATCCTCCTCTGGGATTCAAACCTACCCAAGTATATCTTCCCACAAACCTTCCAATTTCCAGAAATCATTAGGCTCTACCAAGTCCATTATCTGCCTAGTGAAAGAGCCCTAGTAACCCCTAGCAAAGCGATTTTGTTCACAATTACTGCAAAATCAATAAACCAGATGTTGCAAATTCAACCTAAGCCTGATGAAGCCCCTTTGTCAATTGAAACCCTCACTGAGTTATATCTAAAGATTGACTTTCCCAAGAGGTTTCAAATCTTCCAAAATTTTCTTCCTTAATCTGCTGAAACCCCAAAGAGTAACCCTCCCTATTTAGCCTCAAATTTTTTCAGAAAGAACAAGACATATTATTTCAATGATGTCTTGTATTCTAGGCTATTTTGCAGATGAGTATGTTGATGCTTCAATCCTAGGTTTTCTGTCCATTTTCTGCCCAGGACAACCTCTTGCTTTCACATTTAACTTTGCTCAGTACCTATCAGATTCTATCTATGAGCAGTTAGTTAAAGCACCTAAAGAAGGTGTGTTCAAGTATTTATCGATTTTGTTTCATATGTTCTTATACTTCCAATCTGAAAGGATTGCAGTAAGCCTCCAAAAACTGGACACTGAGGGTAACCCATAATCAATTGTCTTCTGGACTTCCCTAATGATAAAATATTCCACAGAGTTCACCTACAAGGACTTCATTGACTCCTTTATTCATCCAGTTGCCAACATGCTAAGAAGTAGCAGTGAACCTAGGATCAATGAAGAAATGAAAAAAGTATTATAGTTTTTAGAGCATAGTAGAATAGGAGAGTGGTATTTGTACTAGAACCACACTGAAATTAGGGTGTATGGATGTCAACTCACTCCTTACAAGCTGCCCAAATACCTTCCCATGAGGTTATTTGCACTAGAATATATCAGGAAGATCCTAAATTCAGATGAGGTTAATTTTCTATCAGCCAAGAAGAAAACACAGTTCAAAAACAAGAACCAGATTGGTCCTTTCATTATCAACAATAGAAATGCTGGTCAACAAGCAGATAAATGTTTACAGGAATTCAAGTTTAGTGATAGTTTCAAATGGCAGTATGATCCTTTAGGAGTTATCAACAAGTTAAGAATCAAGTTTAAATTAACTCCTTTTGTCCATGGTCCCAAACCAGAGATTGAGAAGTACTCCAACCAATCAGAATGGTTGGAGGGTACTTTGAAAGAGGTGGAGAAACCAGTTGAAATAAGTCCTATCCTGAAGACTCTAGTCCTACAAGATAGGAATTCCAAGAGACCAAGAGAAGAAGGTTCAGATTCAACTCAAACCACTACTGAAACTAAATTCAAACTAATGTACAGGAAGAAGCCCAAACCAAATCCTGTAAATGAGCAAGTTGAGACAATTGAAGTCATTAATGCGGACTCAGTGGTTAAAGAAAGTCCACCTTCAGCAATTTCAAAGGAAACCGATCGACCTTTAACCTCTAATACTTAGATTATTCATAAGCAACATAGTGTTGAAGTCTCTTCATCAAGCAAACCAATGGATAAAGAAAAAGACATGAGGGAGAAATATAAAGAAATCAAATTGAGAAATGAAGTATTGAAAGCTGAAACCTATGCCCAATATATGAAACAGATTCCTAGTGATCAAAATAGGTTATTTTCAGTTTTCGACTACAAAACTAGAAAGATGCAGATGGCCTTTCTACAGCCACTGATACAAGGCCCAAAAACAACTGCAGATTACAAAAAGACAAAATTTGAAATTTTTGCCAAGGATGTTCATCCTATAGATCAAATTGGGTTTCATAAGCAAGCAGGAGAAATGCTATACTCAACTATGACCAACAAAGCTATGAGTGTACAAAAACTACAAAATTCTCTAGAGAATATCAAAGCACAGTTAAAACTAGAGAAGGCATCCTCACAAGCAAAGGATAACAGAATCAAAACACTTGAATAATTCATCATGGGGATTGGGTACGATCATAAGAACATCAATGCAAATGAAGAGCTTATCAAAAAGAAGAATGAAGGCATTGTTGCATTGAAGAAGCAACTGAAATTACCTCCTACTGAACATCCACAAGCAAAAGAAGTTTTGGAGAATGAAGGCCAAAAATATGAAATGATGAATCTCATCATTCAGTTGACAACATAACTGAAAGAAATGGAGAATGAGATGGACAAATTGGTGCAGGAAAATAAGGTCAGCATGGAAGTAGTTACTGTCACTAGCATTCCTACAGTTACCACAACAGTTCCATCTACTTCATCAGCTCCATTACCAACATCATTTACAGCTACTACAATAGTTCCATCCATATCAACCACTACATCAACAACAAATTCAACAACAACAACTCATCCCAATGATGAAGTAGGTAAACTAATCAAAGCCATGTAGGATATGTCCATCCAAACAAATGAAATAAATAGACTTAAAGAACAAATAAAAGGTCTAGAGGATGAAAAGAAGCTAGTTCAAATCATGCATAAAGATGAAACACAGAAGTCGAACATGTTGAATGAAAGGTTACAGAAGTTAGAGAAAAAATTGACACTGAAAGAGCCACTAGCCCAAGCAAAGAAACAATTATGGGCCAATATCATTAACTCTGTTAATGATATTTGGCCATCCATCCAAGTTATCTTTGAGAAGATAGATTTGATCAAGGAAGCAAGTGAGACAATTCAAAAGGTAAGAGCAGAACTTGGAAAGAAACCAAAGGAAGCCTCTAGGGTAATCCAATTCCTAAATTCAAAAAAAAAGTATGAATTGCAGGAGCTTGGAATGACTGACAGAACAAGTAACATATTAGAAGTGAAGAAAGTAATCACGAAAAGAAACCTGATGATACAACTTGAGGAGAAATATCAAAACATGCAACTAGCAGTAGATAGGTTCATGGTCAAATTTGATGTTTTGAGGCAGAAAGGTCTGCTTAATCCTTTGGTGATTAATGACAAGTTGATGAACATGAATATTATGACAAGAAAATCAGAGAAGTGGCCAAGGAACAGTCCAATAATTCCTCCATGAAAGGAATTCCTATGAGAAAAGTGCTCTATCAGACTTTTGAGAATCTCTTTTACCTCCAACATGAGGTAAAAATCTCTTTATAAACTAGCATACTTTTGCAAAGTACACAAAAACTGATGAAATCTACAGAAGAATGGTAAAAAACAAGTTACCAGATGAAGAGGCTTGGGATAAATTGAATGATTTACTTTGATAGGTAAAAGTAAAACAGGTAAAAGAGCAGTCAAGGTCGAAACAAAGCATTCAAAAATTAAAAGTAAAGCAGTGACAGAGTTTAAAGAGTATCAGGTGAAAGACACTAAACAGAAAAAGAGGTAAAGCAACAAAATATCACTGAAAACAAACAATAAGACCAAATAAGCAGGGACAACTTGCATTAGTTAGATAACTATCTCTATCTTCTTGCATGAAGATATTTCATTTTCCTTGAATAATTCCTAAATTAGTTTTAGGATATTTTGTAGTAGTTTTTGTATAAATACTTCATAATTCGAAGTATTGAAGTGTGGATTTCTGAATATTTCTATAGTTGAACTCATCTACAACCTGAGGGTTTACTGTACTTTTCCAGTTGACAGACTAGACAAATAATAGAAGCATTTCTTTATAGGATTCATGTGTTGAGCCACTTTAGTGAAGTATATTTCAATTGTTCATGTTATTTTCTAAGTTATTCTATAAACTTGAATGTCTTTCTAATTTTGAATGGTATAACATAGATGTTATTGCAGAATTTGTTTAAGTGCACTCTGTTCTGAATTGTTATTCATTTTTATGTTTTCTTCTGATATCTGGTTTAAAGGATCCTTAATTTCCCTCTAATCCCGATTGACCTCTTTCATCTTCCTTCATTATCCAGTTTAAGGAATCCTTAGCTACTCCTTGGACCCGATTTCAACTCATATCACCATCTCAGCCCTAAAGATCTATTGTTGCTCAGTGACCTTGCCCTGTAACACTGCTTTTATAATTGATTTATGTTTTGTTTTCTTGATATATTGACTCATAGCCCAGTGGAAAATAGACAAGCACCTATCAATCTAAATTAGTAATTCCACCAGCAAATCAAAACCAAACCAAATCAATCAAACATAACTAGCCTAAAATCCATTAAAACAAACAAAGTTAAATCACATAGAGAGAGCCCTCTTTGAGTTTAGGAAGGCTAGATCCTAAGCTCCAAAGTAGGTTTGTATCTACCTATGATACTTCTTTTGAACACATTGAACAACCGTCAGAAATTT
>APFE031503405.1:465226-479049 GCA_000404065.3 Pinus taeda | reverse complement strand
GAAAGAAAGGACACCTAAAGAAAGACTGTAGATTTCGGAAGGGAAAAGAAGGAGATGCACAACAAGAAAACAATCATGAAGCAAAAGTGACAGGTGAGGTGTTACAAGATGCTTTGATTCTTTCTTTCGAAAATATTACTGATCCCTGGGTGGTAGATTCAGGGGCCTCATTCCATGCCACACCTGATAAGAAATACTTTCATGACTATGTTCAAGGAGATTTTGGACAAGTTCGTTTGGGTGATGATAAACCCTGTAAAATTGTTTGAATGGGTAAGGTTCTTGTAAAACAGCAGAATGGAAACCAATGGCTACTAAAGGAGGTAAGGCATGTTCCAGATCTAAAGAAAAATCTGATTTCAACAGGGCAGTTAGGCGGTGAAGGTTGCGTGACAACTTTCAACAGATAAAGCTTGGAAGGTCACCAAAGGAGCCCTAGTAATAGCAAAAGGCGAAAGGTTGGTACATTGTATTTATGCAATGGTATTTCTAACTCTATTAATGCTTTAACTTCCAAAGGAGCAGATGCAGAATTATGGCATCATAAGCTTGGACACATGAGTGAAAAAGAGATGAAGATTCTTCACTCAAGGAATTTATTGCCGGGTTTGAAGAATGTTGATTTGGACTTCTGTGAGAATTGCATTTATGGAAAACAGAAGAGAGTCAGATTTCTCAGAGTTGGGAAAGAAAAGAAGAATGAAAAATTGGAGCTTGTGCATAATGTATGGGGACCTGCTGAGGTATCATCTCTCGGTGGCTCTCGTTATTATGTTACTTTTATTGATGATGCAACTAGAAAAACTTTGATTTATTGTATTAAGAATAAATCTGATGTATTTGATACTTTCAAGAAATGGAAAGCTTTGGTTGAGATTGAGACAGGAAAGAAATTGAAGTGTCCTAGATCAGACAATGGAGGTGAATATTGCAACAAAGAGTTTGATAGGTATTGTTCAAAGCATGGAATTCGCAGAGAGAAGACAGTTCCAAGAAAATCACAAGAAAATGGTGTGTCAAAAAGGATGAATAGAACAATCATGGAGCGTGCAAGGTGCATGAGAATGCATGCAGGATTGCCTTTACAATATTGGGCAGATGCTGTAGATACTGTTGTTTATCTAATAAATAGAGGGCCTTCAATTTCCTTGGATGGTGGTGTTCTAGAGGAATCATGGATAGGTAAAAATATAAATTACTCCTTTTTAAAGCCTTTTGGTTGTGAGGCCTTTGTCCATATTGATAAAGAAAATAGAACAAAGCTTGAGGCAAAGTCAAATAAATGTACCTTTATTGGATATGGTGTTAATGATTTTGGTTATGCTTATATGATTACAAAAATCACAAAATCATTAGGAGCAGAGATGTAATATTCAATGAAAAGGTCTTGTATAAGAATCAGTTGTAGGAAAGAAACAGGAAAAGGAAAACAAGGAATACACAGTTCTTGATGAAATCACTAAAAAAGTAAAGGTGCTTGAAAATAATAATAATCAACAACCACAACAACAACAACCATCACAACAGCAACAGGCACCCCAAACACCTAAAAGTGGTGTTACAAGATCTAACAGGATAAGTAGACCCTCTGAACGATACTCTCCTTCATTATATTATTTATTGTTCACTAATTTTTGTGAACCAGAATGTTATGAGGAAGCAATGCAAGTTGAAAGCAGGAAGAATTGGGAGGTAGCCATGGAAGAAGAGATGGACTCCTTAATGCATAACCAGACTTGGGACTTAGTCAGGTTGCCTGCAGGGAAAACTACATTGAATAATAAATGGGTTGACAGGCTGAAGGAAGAAGATGGAGGAAAACAGAGGTACAAAGCTAGACTTATGGTGAAGGGGTTTGCACGGAAGAAAGGTATTGATTTTGATCAAATATTTCCTCCAGTTGTTAAAATGACTTCAATCATAACTATTTTAAGTCTAGTAGAAGTTGAAGATTTGCATCTTGAGCAGTTAGATGTAAAGACAGCCTTTCTCCATGGGGATTTGGAGGAAGAGATATATATGTAGCAGCCACAAGGATATGAGGTGAAAGGGAAGGAGAAATTAGTGTGCAGGGTGAAGAAGAGCTTGTATGGCTTAAAATAGGCTCCAAGGCAGTGGTATCTAAGATTTGACAAGTTTATGTCTGAACAAGGTTATACTAGATGTCACTCTGATCATTGTGTTTATCTGAAAAAGAAAAATGATGGCAGCTATATTATATTGTTATTGTATGTAGATGACATGCTTGTTGCAGGATATAACATACAGGAAATAAATGTGCTCAAAAGAAAATTGGCAAATTCATTTGCAATGAAGGATTTGGGAGCTGCAAAACAAATCCTTGTTATGAGAATAACTAGAGACAGGAAAAATCGTAAATTAACATTGTCTCAGAATGAGTACATACAAAAGGTGTTGAAAAGGTTTAACATGCACAATGCAAAACCAGTTAGTACACCTTTTGCTAGCCATTTCAAACTTAGCAAGTAAATGTGCCCAAAGACCCAAGAAGACGTGGATTATATGTCTAAAGTTCCATATGCATCAGTAGTTGGAAGCTTAATGTATGCAATGGTTTGCACAAGGCTTGATATTGCACATGCAGTGGGAGTTGTAGGCAGGTACATGAACAATCCAGGAAAGGAACATTGGATGGCAGTGAAATGGATTCTCAGATATTTGAAAGGTACCACAGATCAAGCATTATGCTTTGGTGGTTCAAACATTTCTCTACAAGGATATGTTTATGCAGATATGGCAGGTGACAGAGATAACAGGAGGAGCACTACAGGATATGTATTCACTGTTGGTGGAACAACTCTCAGTTGGGTTTCAAAAATCTAAAGTGTTGTTGCACTTTCAACAACAGAAGCAGAGTATGTTGCTGCTACAAAGGCTAGTAAAGAAATGATTTGGTTACAAAGGTTTATGGGTGAATTGGGTAAGGTGCATGATATGGGCATGTTATACAGTGATAGCCAAAGTGCCATTCATTTTGCAAAGAACTCAACATTTCATTCCAGGACTAAACACATACAGCTCAAGTACCATTTCATACGATCATTGTTGGAAGATGGAGAGTTGACGCTGGAAAAGATACCCACTAGCCAAAATCCTGCAGATATGCTAATAAAAGTTGTAACCAAGGAGAAACTGAGAATATGCTTAGTTCCAATTGGTCTTCAAGGATGACAATGAAGATGAGAAATAGCCAGGTCCAAAGAGGAGTCATTGTCGAGTAAATGAAGCAGTGGTGGAGTTGTTATAATCATTCTCCAAGTGGAAGATTGTTGAGTATGGAGCATGATTGTTTAGAGGTCTTTGTTTCAACCGGAAGTATATCCCAGGAAGTTTGTACACCCCTCCACGTGGGGGGGACTTGTACCCCCCACGGGGGTCCGGGGCCCAGCGGTCCCTCGGCGAGGGTTCAAGGGCAGTGCCCCCGAAGCTAAAAACAGATGTAAAGTTGCCTTGTAAAAGTATAGTAATTTCTAGTCAATCTAGGCCATTCATTAGGCGGATGATCTGATGGTAGAACTTATGTTTAGTGTAGGGTTTTTTGCCCTAGAAGGAAACCCCTCTCTTTGTATGAGGGCATTGTATTTGAGGCTATGTAATAGACATGTATTCTGAGCGAGAAGCCAGTGAGGTGAGACTGTGAGAGAAAATAGAGGATATTAAATGGATCTACTATAGGTTGTGTCTCTTCATTTTGCTGGATAATAGAAAGAAAGGACTGGTTGTTCGGGGTGGACGTAGCCCAAACTGGTTGAACCACATATATCTGTGTCTCTCTTGTTTTATGCATTTTCTGTGTTTATATTTCTGCAATATTTTATGTGTTCCATTGCTCCGTAATATATAATTTTCTAACATCGCAATCTATTCTGGCTCAGCTTTGTTTTGACTTGAGCATATGAACTTGCTTCTGCTTAGGGCAATCATGTTGATACGAAAGGCGGCTATTTCCCAGACTAAACATGATAATAAAAGGGTACAGTTTCTCCATAATGATATCAAGGGGAATAGGAATAGTCAAATCCAATTATGGATCAATACAAGCTTTAATAAATTTTCTATAGTATCCCATATGTCCCAGCATTACGCGCAGCTGCTTGACGTTCCTAGGGACCTCCAAGTTCACAATTACTGCAATCTTTGCAGGGTCCACCATGAATCCTTGCTTGCACAAAACATGGCCTAGCAAGATCTTGAAAGGAACACAGAATATGCATTTTTTGAAATTCAACGCTATCTGGTATTTGCGACATTATTCCATCATCAAGCGTAGACTCGTTACATGGCACTTCACTAATCCAAACACCGTCCAGTCATCAAAGTACACTTATAGAAACTTATGAATGAACTCTTTAAACACTATATGACTATGCAGAAAAATATAGCAGATGCATTCTTTAGTCCAAATGCCATCATAATGTACTGAAAACAACCCCACTCCATTGTGACGGTCATTTTTCTCCTATCCTCTAGCGCGATCTTGATTTGATGATACCCTGAAAACCTACCAGTAAAGGAATAGGCCTCCTGTCCTCCAACATTGTCTAACACTTCGTCTGCAAACAACGTCAGAAATGGATTATGGACACATGCATTGTTAAGCTTCCACAGATCTATGCAAATCCTTATTTCGCCATTTTTTTTCCTATGTTGAACCACCATCAAACTTACCCAATCAGATTCTTCAACAGGTTCTATGATGCTTGCCTCCAGCATCTTATCGAGCCCTTGGCTAACCTTTTCCTTATACTTAGGATTAAGGAGATAAGGCCTCTATCTAACAGGCTTCGCGTCTGCCTTTAATGTGATCTTCATAAAGCCTAAATTGTCAAGTATTCCCTTTACGTCCGAAAACATGGTGGGAAAGAGATCTTGGTATTTGCAAAGTAATTCAACAACTTTATCTACTGTGGCATCATCCCAATAATATCCAATTTTTGCGAACTTCGGTTCTTCTTCAGTGCCAATGTTTACTCCCTTTGTTTTCAAAGGTGCGAAGATGTCCAATATTTCTGTTTGGGGTCCTTTAACTTCACGATGCCCTTATAACTCCAGAATATTAAGGTTCCTTTGGTTTTCTTCTTCCTCTTCAACGATCATGTTATAGCATTCCAAAGCGTGGCATAACTGGGTGCCCCAGTCCGGTTGGGTCCATTCCATAGGTTCCTTTGGTGTTCTGAAGATAACCACTTTAATCTCTTGCAGCACTTCATTAATACTTGCAAACCCACCTTCAAAACTAAAAGTCAATGAGAACCCTTCCTTAAATACATCCCATTCTGCAATTCCATGGTGGAGCTCCGTTTCAAGATACCAATTCATGGGGATGGTATCCAAGGTATGACAAAATATGTGTATCCACTCTAGCTGCGGTTCTATGCCCCATGCCTTAGTCCATTCTACCAGGTGATCGCATGGATCATCCTTTCCATTATACTTCTCACTCTTTCTAGTATTACCACACCCAAACCGTAGCTTCATCATTCTTATGTAATCTCGCCATCCAACAAAAATGTCCTTATGCATACCCCACCATCGTGTAGGCGTAGCGCGTAGTGCCACTCTAATGCTTGGAAGTGGTGGTCCTCAGGGACTTCACACTCAAATTCATCCAAGACATATCTACATCATTCAAACCATCATAATAAGGTAATTTTCTTACCTCAAATGAAACACAGTGCAGCGACTTCATCATCATATTGCATTACAATGTAGAAACTTCATGTAATTGATCCTACCAATTCTCTAACTCCTCATCTGAATCAGAGGTGTAGGAACTCTCCCAATCCCATGTGATTCACCCATCTTCTATTAGATTGATCCAGTCTTGATCTCGCCCTGTTATCTTGTGAATTTGATCCAATTCATCATCACTTTCTTCATAATCGTGGATTGGTTCAATATAGCACACCCCTTCTGTAGGGTCCAATGGAACTATAACCCTAAGCGACTTCTTTCAAATTACATCGTTCTTTTCTTCAAATTAATGACCCCATTATATCAATAGCCCAATCGATTCCCAAGTGTGTGGTGTAAGCATTACTGTCATCAATAATTTCTATAACTTCAAAGTCTGCCATCACACTCACACCTTCAATATCCACCATCACCCCATATAATCATCCCATGGGGATGATTTTCTGCTGGTTCGCCATTCTGAGCTGAATCGGATACCACTATAGTGCAGTCTCCCCATCCTTTCCCATGTTTGTTTCAGTAACACATTCACATCGGATCCTAAATTCAAGATGACCGAGTCTATCTCATAATCACCTATCTGCATTGTTAGCCTCATCTCTCACCCTATTCATGCCTTATTCTTTCCAATATTTCTAACCGCACGGTGTTCATCAGGGGCCTTTTCCTTGCTGGCACATTTGGTTTTTAGTTCTTGTAGGCCATCCACAACCTTCCTATCACGCAACAATTTCATGTAGGTCTCCGAAAACATAGTGAGTATAGAAGGATCAACATCCGCAAGCACGCTGAGTTCTTGTGTCTTTTCCTGACTTCCTAAGGTGGAGGCCTCCACGAAGCTCTTCTTGGCTTCCATAAATATTTCCTTAGCATGATCCAAGTCAAAGCCAACTTATTTATCTGGTGCTTTGCAGACCCATCCCTCTTCTTTAGGTTGTTTACCTTTATCCCCATCAGTCGTCATTCCACTTCTTAGCACAATATTAATGCTTTGATCTTCTTCACGGGGCTCACCCCTCATCATTTGTAAATTATGCATAGGCTGCTAAGGCTATGTTTTCTTCTCTTGCATTTTATCTATTAGCACCGGGCATTCTTCCATAGTATGGTCAAACTGTCTACAGTATTGACATGACAGGTGTGTAGGATTCTAGTAGTCTCGTGCATAGTACCCTGGTAGTCCGCAGTTGTAGCAGATAATCTGACCACGACCTCTACCAGGTCCTCCTCCTCCTTGGCCCCATCCTCGACCCTAATAGCCTCTGTGTTCTCCTTCGACTCCTTGATCTAGAGGTCAATTGTTTGCTTTCATATGGTATGTAGGGGTTCTTTCAATCATTAGTTCATAGCTTCGACAGTGGTGCTCATCGTGGCCCACAGATTTGCAGAAATTACAGAAAAACTGCTGGGGTGTCTGAATGAACTTCTAAAGTAAATCAAAATTGTCTATCACATGTTGCCCAGTAACTTGAAAAATGGCACACCACAGCGTAGCCCCCATGCTCACTCTTGTTGGGGCTTCACATTTCAAGGGAATTAGTCCCCTTCTTATAATATAATTTGTGTATACGAGACAATGATCTTTATCTTGCCCATGGCCCTTGCACTTCAAACATCAAACCTCTACATGCATCTCTGGTTTAATCTCCTTGTCTTTCTTCAAACTCTATAGCTCTAGGTGAAATCTTGCTAACTATGAGTGGAGCTACTATACCCTAGATTCATTTCCTAAATAGGTGATGCATGCAGCCTCATCGCGATCTCCACGGCTTTTGCCTCTATATCTATCTTTTTGTGTGACAAAGCAATCCCCATATGGGGTAGAAGCAATGCAATAAACCAATCACGATGCTGGTGATCTGTGATCTTCATGTTAGCCTATCTGATATGGCACTTCAACCTCTGATCAAAATCCCAAGGCATCTCCTCAACCTCCATTATGATCTCTTTAAATTCAATCACTGACTATGAGTCAGACTTAGGCTTACTAAACTCTTTGTTCAAAGTTGTCTTAGTCTTTGCTAGTGTCACAAGAGGATTATCAACGCAATACTTAATGTACCAGGTTAGCGCGCAATCCTAAAAGCAGTAACCAATTGTGCCTTCTTTATGTTATCATTGGTGATCTATTGAGTTGTCCATACAACATTCACAATAAACCAGAACTGCTCTGGATCTTCACTTCATATGCCCTTGAAGATCGAAATTTTCATTGCATTAACAATGTTGAAAGTTGGTGGAGGAGGTGGAGGCATGGGTGAAGGTGTATGCAGTGGAGGTGGCAGTGGAGTGGATGGATGGTTTGTTCTAGGAATCCCCAGAGTAATTAGAGAAATAGTGTTGCGCGACATAGTCTGCCCCACCCCTTTGCGATCACTTGAAGGAGGTCCAATCAATGGACTATACTTTGTTCCTGATCCTTCGTGATTTATAAAGAATCTTCCACTTCGTGTAGCTCCAAACATTAAGGTAATGGAATTACCCGCTTTTTAGATGAAATAACTTTAATCCAAGTATTCAATGATCTTAAATAGTTACCTCGTAGTCCTTTGAAGAATGTTCGCTCTGCTTCACCATAGATAACTTAGGTATCAACTACAAACTCTATAACAAATCCTCCTAGAATTCGATCAAGCCAGTGATCAATATCCCACACGATCTTGTTTTCAGAAGCTTCTAGTCATCGCACCAATTCTGGATTCCACACTATAGGCCTATCGAGCTTCCACTTTCCTTGACTATCTTTCAACTTGGCTAACCACTCGCACAGTTCAATGGGGAAGGTGCAGAAGAATATTTCATGTATCTTTATACACATATATCTGTCCAACCAATCTTCCTTTGATAGGCGTGGATTCTTGTTTTCTTTCGCCGCAAACTCATGAATATTTTGATCCAACCACTTTTAAATTTCTTTATTGGTCTGGTTCCAATGATGCGGCATCACACATCTCTTTCAAGCAAATCCCAGTCCCGACAACGAAACCATTTGTTGGCTTAGGGAGTCCTAAACTAGGTTCAAAGTTAGTTGTGCTAACCAACAAAACCCTACACTACTTACCCTTTCGGCAAAAACCCGTGTTGTGCAGGCTACAGTCTCACCCAAAGGAGTATGGGGGGATGCAAGAACTACATTTCTGCATCCAGAGACTAGTGTGATGTCTTTGAATGCCTTGGATCTACCTTCATGCAAATCGATAAAGTTATAGGGCATGTTACTGCAACTCAGTTAAATTGGCCTCTAGACCTTCGTGAAGGCCCATGATTAGTCCTTGTAGACCCTTAGCATTTGATTCACCTACTTACGCGCATTAGAAAGAAATCCTAAGTTGGAGTTTAAGCAGATCTACTTAATTAGCTAGAAAACATAAGAGAAATCACCAGAGTCTTCACGGAAGTGGCTAAGCATTAATTCATTATATTATTAAGAAAAATTCAATACAGTCACGTAGCATTTAATCAGTAATTGATAAAACATGTCATTTATCAACAACATATAGAGATAAACAAAAATACTCAGGAATTCTTTGGAAAACTGTCTTTATCGATCTTCAATTCATTGATTATGGACTCAAAATTTCTTGCGCACACAACTACAAGGGTTCGTGCACTCAGTCACGAAGCCTTCCTTCCTCTACCTAAGCATAGGAAGCCGAACCTTCCTACCTTAGCTTCTGCCCAAGACTCTCCAATGAACCCAATTCTCTATCTAAGTTCCATCTAGTTACCTCTTTCTTTCACTAAGACTCAACTATTTATAGACTTTTACATGTAATGCCATGGTCCATGGACCATGGGAGAATCTCAAAACTAACTCCAAACGTTACTTAAAACAAGGGGCTAAGCCCCTTTGACTCTTATTCCTCCACATGCTCTGCTTCCACAAATCACGGAGACTATACATTTTTTACAAAATCGTATACAAAAAAGGACTAATTAATTCCATTCTACCCTAGGGGACACCATCCTAACATAATATTAGGTGGGAAAACCAATAAGTAAAACCACCATTGATGTTTTCTTTGTCTTCTTCTTCTTATTATAAATAAGACCTTCTTTTACATCTTGAACTGGTGCAACCTTCTACCAATGCTTAGGCTTCTACCTATTAGAGGCTTCCACCTCTAATAATTTTTCCAATTACTACTGGAAGGAAGCCACTACTCCTTGATCAATTTCTTTGACCACTAACAGAAGGAAGCTACCACTCCATTTACAATTCCTTCGACAACCATCAGAAGGAATCTACCACTTCCTTACTAAACGTTCCAATCCTTAGACTTCTTGTGGACCTTGTTACAGATTTTTTCACACTAGATCCACCTGCAAAAGATTCAAATCTTTTAGGCCACATTTCATCCAATTTTCAAATTGGACCCAATGAAACTTTAATGCTCAATAAAAAATCTCAATTGAATGCCAAAGCTTGCAATAATCAGTTTGTTCATCACTACATGCCATCTCTTTTTGCAAAAAAAAAAAAAAATGCTCACATTAATATGCACTCTCAAACTCTAACTGGTAGTTCACATAGAAACATGTTAATATAAAACTTCTCCTTGTTAACCAATGGAGTTGAAAACATACTACAAACATTGTTCCAACAATATCGTCCTTAATAGTATAATCCTTGTTCACAACAATCCCAAATATATCTGCATCATAAATCCTTTATGACCATAAACAATGAAAAACCATAGTAGTAGACTCTGAAGCTACCATCTTAACCATAAAAAATACTCTTGCTCAAGCCTAGCAACATATTCCAACAATTGGCTCACATCATACGATGTATATAAGAAACCATAGCAATGACATATCACACCATTCAACAACATTCTCTTCACAGAATACAATACTCTTGCACATAATTAGCGTGTACATGAAAACCCTAGCTCAATACATGGCATTTCATAATTCACTCAACTCACAATAAACCAACTCAATATTATCCACCCTAGTAGGAGCATTACAAACTCTGGGTATCATATACTGTAACAACAACCTCATTCACTAATAACTCTGCAACCTATCAAACTCTAATGGAAGCAAGAATTTTAATGCAATAACCTATATACAAAGCAACATATGCAAGGCATCTATAGTCATCAACATTCTTGACGAGGACCCTTGCTCAACCATAATAGTTAAAACTCATGTCAACTTATTGAAAAAGTATATAAAGTGGCACCACTAGGAGATTATATCTCTAAATTCCCTATAACAACACTTCCAATAATATAAATACACAAAAAATATATTAGTACTATGTTCTCCATGGTATTTGGTTAATGCACCAACAATCCCAAGAAATGGTCTACAACACAAATTAGTAATGTCTTCACAATTTCCCCTTCAATACAAACAATTCGACCATAATACACATTGTCATATACACTCAATACACAAACTTTGTCATGAATCTCAAATTTGAGCTATGTTATTAATGAATCCTAGTATTTGTGTACTCCACATTCAAGATATCAGCTACTACAACAAGCAAAGTTCTCTTAAACACATCAGCATATCACTTTCGAACCACTACTTAAAATTGTAGATCATTTTTCCTCATTAGTTTATGTGAAAACACACAACAACTATACTAATCATTTATACCTAGCCACAAATTCCACTTGCACTTGTTGACACCTAATCCTTGTGATTGGGTGAATTTATGTAAATAGATAAATAGGAAATATGAACAGTCATTAGGAGACGAACTGAACAGTCTCTCCCTCATGTATATAATGAAGACCTACCTAATGGAATAACACACGAAACATTTTTGCGTTATGGAGTTACTGCCTGGCCTGACATGGTATCAGAGCTAGCTCCCAAAATAGTTGTAACTCCCACTGTCAGTGCTCTCTGTCCACTGCCAACTGCTCTCTGTCCCCTCACAGTTATTTGTTGTAAGCTATACGCTACTACCAAAATTCTTTTGAACCATACGCTACCTATTTATAAACATTGGTAGTCTGCACCTGACATTCACCTGAACGATGCATGATGAATCACTGCTCCACGTATTCTATGTTGAAACGTTCCTCTGCCATATTCTATGCTGAAACGTTCCCAGTCATATCCTCTGTAGTGTCTAGCACAGCATTTGTACAGACCCTGTATTGAATGCATTATTACGTTGCTCTCTTGTGTGGCTGCTCTCTGGTGTCAAAGCGTTGCATATTGCATTGCCCCTCTTGTGAAAATCTGCAATTGAACATTCACCGCTTGGGTCAAGAAAATAGGCCCCTCGATTTGATTATATTTTAACTGTTCTATTGTGACTATCGATGTTGACTTGATACCTTGCCTTGTATAACCCACACTCGATTTGCATTTTCCCTTGCTGTCGTTGCTCAATCTACAGCAAATCCCTTTTATAGCCTCGCCTTCCCTCTTTTCCGAACCATGGTTTCATTCGTTCTGCAAACTAGGTATCAAAGCATTCAAACTCACATGGTTTGATTTTGCTCTGAGATTCTCTATTTTAAAGGGATTTTCATCCCATTCCTCCTTTCAAATGTACAAGAAAAAGAAAATTCGATTGACTGATGCCTCGAGGATGAAGCATACGTAATTCGCCTTTGTGGAATGCTTTGGAACAAGTTTTTGTCTGAGAAATTCCACCAAAAATCGAATCGACTCAGAAGCATGGAGGGCACTGCTGGACCTTACAATGGCCGCATGTTCTTTGGTAATTTCTTGGTGCACATTCAATTTTCAAGATATTATCTGCAAGTGTAGCGAACCTGAGGAAGTCGTTAAATAATGTCTTTAAATTGTAATCCCTTTTATGAAGACCGAATGGTATTTTTTAAATGGTGAAAAGATTATATATACAAAGGGATGTATGGTAATTGATTTTTTTATATAAAGGGGACGTATGTCATATACATATATAATGGGGGATTTATATGAGGTTTATATGAGATTTATATGGTGGATTTATATGAGATTTATATGGTGCATTTATATGAGGTTTATATGAGATTTATATGGTGGATTTATATGAGATTTATATGGTGCATTTATATGAGGTTTATATGAGATTTACATGTGATTTATATGGTGGATTTATATGAGGTTTATATGAGGTTTATATGAGGTGGATTTATATAATGATGGATTTATATGGGTCACATGGTGGATTTGAAATCTTTTGAGAATGCCCTTTTAAGTACAATTTTACTGCATATTGGTAGAAGTATTTTTCTATCAGCAAAAGTATTTTTTTTTACAGAATGCACTCAATCATATCCATGGTGGGAATAGTTCTCACTGGCAAGGAGAACTATCCCGAATGGTCCCAGATGATAAAACAAACCCTCATTTTCAATGAGTTGTGGAAAGGAGTGTGTGTTGGAGACGGAGACAATGAACTAGTATAGCCTACCTCAGACAAAGAGCTCGTCATTTGGGAAAACAAAAATAGCAAAGCTTATGCATTAATCACAGCATCTGTAACTGAATAGGTGAGTCACCTTACAAAAGCCTTACAAAAGCTGAAAGAACCCTATGACTCATATTCTGCACTTGAAGTTGTTCAACTCATGATTAATCGAACAGTGGTCGTCTACTTAGACGATATAACTGTATTTTCTAAAGAGAGGTCTAATCATTTACATGACTTAAACCAGATCCTTCAACGATGTAAAAGGTATGGAATTTCTCTTAACCCCAAAAAGTCATTCTTTGCTCTTGATCAAGGGAAACTCTTGGGTTTTATTGTGTCTCGAGATGGCATTTATATCGATCCTGATCGGATCAAAGAAATTTCTGAGATCCCATTCCCTCACAATAAGAAATCGATGCAGTCATTTCTTGGCCAGATTAATTTTGTTAAAAGATTTGTACCAGATTTTTCTCATATTATTTTTCCCCTCCAGGCAATGATTAGGAAAAATGCAGTCTTTAAGTGGGGATTAGTAGAAAAATAAGCTTTTGATTTGATAAAGCAATCCATTATCAACGCCCCCTCCTTAATCACTCCAAATTTCTCTAATCCTTTCACATTGTATACTATCGCATCTGATTCCTCATACGCAACAGTACTCACGCAACTAAATGATCAAAATATGGAGGCACCCATCTCATTTTTTAGCTCA